>JAJTWR010000434.1:197500-207500 GCA_021613335.1 Whitmania pigra | reverse complement strand
AGAATGTTTTTATAAAAGATCCAAATTTAGATATAAAACGATGTAACGCACCAACTTCGAGGACAGAAGTTGCTGCAATATTCGTCGGCGAAGATGGCAATCAACCCGCCAATAAATATAAGCATCAACCAGATTGGAGATTCTTGTAATTACATTTCACCTCTGAATCGCTGCACTGATCCGATGATTCTTTACGTTTCCAACGTGTTTGGTTGGCATACTGAAATGGAGCCATGCGCCTAGCGAGTTCACATCACTCAACTCCAATTCTTTGCTTATCGTTTGTTTGTCCCGGTTTTAATCTCTTTCACAGCAATGGAAAATTATTTCAGCAATACATTGTTGATGCTTACAAAGTTTGGGAAAATTTTATCAACCGTCAATTTTGTTAATCAAAGAACTATCTTCTGTTGATATTTTAAAAGAACAGGCAGAAACCAGAAGGAACATCAAACTGTTCAATGACAAACAACGGGCGGCGGTTAACTTGGTACTTGATTCAATATATGGAACATTTCAAGGTCAAAGTAAATTTCCCTAGATGGCCCAGCAGGTAAAGACATTCGTTTACAGTACACTTTTTAAAATTATTATAAGAGGAAAAGGGCATCAAGCTATTCCAGTAGCATCATTAGTAATAGCAGCAATTCTGTTAACATGTGGAAGAACTGCACTCTCGGTATTTAAAATTCTGCTTATCTTAAATGCCACATCAACGTGCAGCCTCAATATGCCAGAAACAAAAGTACTATTGGACTCAAAATTTATAGAACCTCCAATGGCTCAACATTTGGTATCAATCTCAGAGTACTTACTGGAGCATTTCTCAGCATCCAAGCGTGAACGTCTTGAGTGTCATACTTCAGTACTTTGTTTTTGTACACTCGGTCCAGGTTGAAGATAAGTTAGTAAAATTAATTATGTTAATTTGTGACTAATTAGGTAATCATAATAATAAAAATAATATTTGTATTTAATTTGTAATTGTATTTAATTAATAATTCTTAAAATTAACTTTATGCTAAAAATTGTAAATGTAATTCTGACAAATTGTAATCGAAAAAAAGATCTAGAAATTCCACCGGGCAGCATAGTCGACATAGGTAACAGACTCACCAGCAAATATTTAAGTTACCAAAATTAAATATTTTTATTTTTAGATCCAAATCCTCTGTGCATCAACATTTGGATAATGCTAAATCAATTCTAGGCTAGTGAAAATATTGCGAACAAATTGCGATTTCATTCTCTTCTAAACTTGTATTTTAAATTGCAAAACAGTATTTAAAATATGTATAAAGAATAAATATTTATTTTTAAATAACCATCACACCGATAGTAGGATCGAGTGAGTTTTAATAAAATCATTGAAGCCAAAAAATTTCATTTAGCTGAAATGTCAAGAAAGTGTTTTATATCCCGATATTATTCCGATATATGATTTGAATGTTTAGTTGTCAAATTCATTAAATAATTAACTTTAAATTAAATATTTATTAATATTTTAATTAACTTTAAATTAAATATTTAATATTCTTTTACATGTAATTAGTGAATTAATTATTTTAAACTTGGAATACTTTCTCTACACGTGCCTTAAGTACAATCTATTGACATTAATTTTAAAAGATAAATATATTTTTTCCTGCTTAACGTGGATGATGGAATTAAGAAAATATTTAGTTTATTATTATTTATTTTTTATTTCGTCAGGTCAGAAAAACGACATTTTTCAGGGAGTGGCAGCTAACATGGTGGCTGACATAAGTAATTTATTCATAATACTTTCATAATTTTATTATTTAATATATATTATTAAGATTAATTAAGTTTAATAAAACTGAATTTAAACATTACGCTTTCTGATGTTATTACATTTATGAGTCAATGTTATACCAATTTTTAATAATTAATTTAATAACAAAAAAAATACATTTCTGACATTATTATGTTCCTAATATAATAATAATAATAACAAATAAAAATAATCATTTTCAACCATGTCACAGCTGTTATGAGAAGTGCTATTGAGACTTCAGCACAAGGTGAGTGGAAGCATTTAAAATGTTTCTTTAATTAAATTAAAAGAAATTCGAACTTAATTCAATAATTTAATTTTTAAATGTTATTCAATAGCATTAAAAAATGCTTTTAAAGTTGAAATTCCTTTCTACCAGCTAAATTCGGAGATTTGATGACGAGGATGATCATCATTGGTCTTGGAACATCGTCATCGACGAAAGCAACTGGTATAGTAAATTCAACACACATAATAACATCAAAAGTAAAATAATAATAATTTAAAATAATATGTGTGGTAATATTTAATAAATTATAATAACCATTTTCAACCATGTCACAGCTGTTATGAGAAGTGCTATTGAGACTTCAGCACAAGGTGAGTGGAAGCATTTAAAATGTTTCTTTAATTAAATTAAAAGAAATTCGAACTTAATTCAATAATTTAATTTTTAAATGTTATTCAATAGCATTAAAAAATGCTTTTAAAGTTGAAATTCCTTTCTACCAGCTAAATTCGGAGATTTGATGACGAGGATGATCATCATTGGTCTTGGAACATCGTCATCGACGAAAGCAACTGGTATAGTAAATTCAACACACATAATAACATCAAAAGTAAAATAATAATAATTTAAAATAATATGTGTGGTAATATTTAATAAATTATAATAAAATAATATTGATAATTTAATTCAGTTTCATCATCGACCTCTGTATCAAGAGAAACCATGATTAGTACGGATACATTTTTTGATGCAAATAAATTGGTTAATATGAATGTTTTGTTATTAATATTAGCATAACCGTGCAATAAACTATTAAGTTTTTATTGCAAAAATAATTAAATTTAGATTTCATGGTTACATTTTATATCTTTTTCATAAACGATGCCCCTACTTTCTAGTCCAACAACTAGGCCTACAAACAGTCCCAACAAACCATCTCAGAATCTAACATAGCCTGATGTTCTAGATACACAAATTCTTATCTTGATTATAACCGAATACTTTGCTTAATAAATTTAATAAACTTACTCCAAAGCTTTCTAGTTTGCGGACCCCGGGTTATATTAAATATTAAATTACAAACAATTACATCTAACAATGTAATTTTCATAATTTAGTGAATGAAATATATAACAGTATTACTTATAAAATGCTTCCATCTTCAACTACTGACAATACAATTCTTAAACACTCTGAAAATAAACAACTCTTAAAATAAATTTTTTAAATCTTGTTTTCAGTTGCAATAGTCATTGGAACATTGGCCTCTTTCGTCTTGTTGGCTTGCCATACTGTGCTGCTGATTTTGGGGATCAACAATTCAACCAAGTCTGACCCTCAAGTGGATGATCTTTGATTCTTCAACTCCCAAGAGAATGCCTTGCAGTGATTGCTCCTTAGGAACAGCAAGGTGCATTCCAAAATGGATTGGCACCAATCCAGGTTGCACCATCAATAACAAAGTTTACCAAGGCAGACTTTTTGGCCGGAGAATATTTTTGAGGTTCAAAAATGGAATTACTTAGTAATTAGTGGAATTAGGTGTCTAATCAGTCAACAGATCTTTTTGTATTTTCATTTCGGTTTGACTTTTGTTTTTACCAATCTACGGTTTTGTTCAGAAAGAAATCAAATAATCTTCGGTTAATAAATTTATTTGAAAAAAAGGCAAGATTTTTATTACTTTATTTAGAGTATGAACTGCGATATATTTTGAAACTTGAAGATTAAAGAATAAATATTTTGTCTTTTCTAAGCATATTGTTAATATCGAGATAAATAAGCTAAACATGGAGTAACGTT
This sequence comes from Whitmania pigra, assembly GCA_021613335.1. Classification (NCBI taxonomy): domain Eukaryota; kingdom Metazoa; phylum Annelida; class Clitellata; order Hirudinida; family Haemopidae; genus Whitmania; species Whitmania pigra. The sequence continues at coordinate 203,670 of JAJTWR010000434.1, read as the reverse complement.
TGGATAAGTATCACTTGAAACCAAACACTAATGTTTTCTTGGAGTCAATCAATATCTTTTGCAAGCGGAACAACCACATCCAACGCAACCGCTACATTGGGCGCCGCCACCTCCAACGCCAACAGTGGTTGCACCACAGTAGCGGATCTTGTAAGGAACGAGGGCACGGCTGACCGGTTTCGAGCACGGATCAACACATCCGGGACTTGATCTAACGAAGACCGATGCTCGAAGGGGCTTCCAACCTGAGTCACATTCCATCACTGGAGTGCAGACTGGAGCAGGGGTACACACTGGAGCCGGAGTACAGACTGGTTCGGGGACGCAAATTGGGGCCGGTTGGCACTTTGCAGGTTGACAGATGGCAGGTTGAGCGTAGGCAAACCAAGGACAACAACAGCAACAGAAATTTCGACAACCGGAAAGAATGTAAGGCCAGCAACAACAACACGTGATCATCAGAGCAATAAGGGCCAGTGCACCCAGTACCCCGGCAACAATGGCGCCTATTGTAATAGTTTCACTTTTTAGATATTAATATTAAATGTGAGTTTATATGTGTTTTTATTTTATCTAAATAGTTGAAAATATTTTAAGTTATATTTTGATTATCTAATTATTTTGTATTCAAAAATTTTTAATTGTTCACCAATTGTGGTGCCATCGAGGGTACTTGAAACGGTTGTAGTAACGGCTGCTGGTGTAACTGTCAAATTATAAGTAAGTTTAGGAAATTACTATCAAATATTATTTTCAAATTAATAAATTATTATTTATTTTTATATTGCTTTAATGATGTGTGATGTAATTAAATTGATTTAAAAAGAAATAACTGCTTAAGTAAAATAAATTACAAAAAAACCATCCCAGGGTCACTCACCTGTTGCCAACGTGTCTGCAATTATTGGAAATAACTTGAATTAAAATGTCAGTTAACAAATAATCAGCAATTATTAAATAAGAAAATAAAAATTATTATTTTAAAATCTTAGAATATTGGAATAAGAAATATTTTAAATTGATTTAAAAATATAGATAGAATTATATTTATTACCTGAGAGAAGGCGATCCATTTCATAAGATGTGGAGTTCAGTAAGGCTGGATTTGTTGTGTCGCCTAAGTTTTGTTAAATATTAAGTGATGTAATGTAAACACTAGTTTCATTAAATATTAAATGATATAATGAAATCAATAGTTTTTAAACTAAATAAACTTCTTGAAGGAATCTTATCCTAATTGATTTACGAAGCCACGTTTAATTATCAATAATTGCTTTGTGATTATTTATTATTTTATAATTTTAATTGTTGAGTAACCTATTAAATTGAATAATTATTTAATAAAAAGACAACAAGAAGTAGAACTCACAATACACGGAGAGAAAGTTCATGAAATTCTGTTGATTGCCTGAAAAAGTTATTCCTCATCACAACTATACAACTACATACAGTAATTAATTTCTATACTTAATAATTTTGAAAAACTCACTTTATTTGGACTTTTTAATAATTTATTTTTTATAGCTTTTAAATAAATGTAAAACACTATAAAAATTAGATTTAAATAATATAATTATATTCTTAATTTTTTTTAAAATTTTCATGAATATATTTTTTGAAATAATAAATCATAAACAGTCTCAACTGAAATAACTCACTTAGGGTGGTGTTCCAAACAGGTGCTTTGTAAAATCATTAACATACGAATTGAAATTATATTGGTAATGTGTAATTGAAATTCGATAAAATCACATTTAATTGTTCATATTTTGATTATTTTTTAAACAATGAAAATTATTTTAAACTTACGATTGATCAGGGAGGCTCTTAAATTGGCAGTTGCGCAGTACACATTTTTACCTGTTTCAAGGAAATATTTCATAAATAAATAAATTATCCTATTATAATTTAAAAATAGTAATAATGACAATTACTATTGACATTTGACTATATATACAAGTTTGTAATTGGTACTCTTTGTAATTTATTATTTATTATTATCTTAGTAGCGAATATGTTGATCTAACAATTCTTAAGGTTAACAATTATTGAATTGATTCAATTACAATAATGACAGTAGTAATTTTATTTATTATTAATATTTGTATTTATTATTAATATTTATTAATTTGAATAAAATAAACAATTATTCAAATTTAAAACACGATATGGTTCTGATTAGAATTACCGCACAAATATTGCTACTAACAGAATTATTAATATGCGTAAATATTAATAAATATTTCTTACCCACAATTTCACTCATATTATAAGCCAAAGACTGCAGTTGGGTAGTCGTGAGATAATAAGCTGGTGTTTGATAAAAATAAATAAAAAATAAAATAGGTTAATACAAATAACTCAGAATTTAAAAAATGAAAATAAAAAGATTTTAAATTTAGTAAAATTATTAGTTTTTTTAATTTACTTAGAAAAAAATAACATTATCTAGAATAAATAACTGTTACCAGGAATAGCCAAAATGAAGTTATGATTAATATTTTTGTAATATTCAATGGTTTATCAATAATTTTAATTTTTTTGTATAATAACATTTTAAAAGATACTTCAATTTAAAAAGTTATAATAAGTTAATGTAATAAGTTTTTTTGAAGAAGTGAAAATTGTTTACGTTTATTACGTAGATTGGCCAACAAATCGATGAGGTCATTTTGGAGGTCACCTTGCAATTTTTTAAGTTCAATTTAAAATTATACAATGGAATTTATAATATTTTAAACCAAAAATTATAACTTGGAATTTATAATATTTTACATTAAAAATTATAATATTATTGCGTCTGCTTTGTAGTCTTTGGAACTAAATCATCTTTGACATCTTTTTAATATTAATAATTTTTACTAATTACAATTAATGTATTCAATGTATAATTATTTATTTGGCATTTTATTATTTATTGTTTTTGCAATATTTCCAAGCAGGATTTTCTACAATTCTTTTCTCAAATAATTTAAAAAATTTTTTAAATGGTACTTTTTACATTTAAATAATATTTTTATGCAATTATAATATATTATAATAATTTTTGAAATCGCACTTAAAGTTAGACTTCCGGTAACAGGGGCAACTGTGGTTATGGAGCTGAGTAATGCTGAAATGTTAATAAAAAAAAAATAATAATAGTAAGAATATTAATGATAATAGGCAATATAGTGTTAATGTTTTAAATACTGAGATTTATTTTTTCAAGAATTAGAATAATTGAAATAACAATATCTTATAATAAGAACAACAACAAAAATAACAACTCAGAGCTCCGGCCAAATAATCTCCATCGCTAGGTGAAGTATTGCTGCCTTGAAGAATTAATGAGAAATTAAGCATTAGTTAATTTTATTCAAATATTGATATATTAATGTAAATAGCCATTAAACTTATAAAATGAATTATAAAATATAAATATAAAATAAAGTATAAAATGAATTTTAAATTATGCGAGGACATACAATACGTTTGTAGGAACAGATTCATGTTGTCTGCCAGTGCTGGAAAAAACAAGTTACTAAATAATAGTTTATAAATAATAATTCGTTATGTAATAGTATATTAATTATTAATGGTAATATTATTTTAAACTATAATATATATGGAACTATGAACTAGGAACATACTATTTGTTGGTTCTGGTATCAAGTCTGAGAAAATATTGGTTTTTTAATGTTAATATGAAATTAACTTTTTTTCAATAATATAAAATTAAATTTACAATTTATTTACAAATAAAAAATGTTTGCTATAAAAATATAAAATAAAATTAAATCCATTATAAAAATTATCAATCATAAATTATTTACAATTAAATTGGTAAAAAGGAGTGCTGAATACATTACATTTATTACTAATATACTTTATTATTAATAACAGTAACGTTATTGTTATAAAATTATAATGTGATGTAATACATTTTCATTAAATACAAAACATAGTTGCTATCATTAATAATTTGTATTAACATCATTTGTAACGCCTAACCAGAATTGGATGACGTTTTGAAGTTGGAACAGCCACTGATGTTAGCTGAAATAAAGATAGGAAATAATAAGTTATAAATTTTATTACTAATTATTATATAAACAGATTACTAACAAAATATTAAATAATTTCTTAAGTATGTCATAAAACATTTCACCTCATTTAAATAACATTAAATTAAAATGTTACTTGTCGATTAATTTCATGTTTTTCTTTTATTATTAAATCTTTTTAATGTTTTTATTTTTGTTCACCATTCAATCAAAGCAACTCACGAATATAGTTTTTCAGAAGAGCATCAGTCAATTGGGGTGTCATTGTCTCCGATATGTTGTATACTGAATTAATTTTAAATTGTAATTTGTTTTATACTGAATTAATTTTAAATTGTAATTTGTTTTATTCTGAATTAATTTTAAATCAATAACAAAAACTTTTGTACCTCTATTTCATCTAATAATAATGATAATGATACTGATACTGATATCTAATGTCATCAATTTGACTTTAATTATTTAATTTATTATATATATAATAATTGTTTTTTTTACTAACTCGGAGTTTTGGACAATCTTTTCAGGTATTTATTGAGAACATCATATTCAAAAACTAAAAGAAATAATTGTTGTTGTTTTGTTTTGACAAATAAGGTTTGTCTTTTGTATATTTGAATAATTATTATTATCAAGTTATATGTTGATTATTTAATTTATTTATTTAATAATGAAGTCAAAATATTTAAAACAATGACGCCTACGTGGTGTGGTTGTTAAAATGTCCTTCGTAGCTGAATTTAAATAATTTTAATTTAAATTACAGATTGAATTAGTAAAAATTTTATTGAATCACTAAAAACATTTTTTTTAAATCATATTAAATTACTTGTGGTGGCCAGCAAAGTTTGTGGAGCAACTGTTTAATTAATTTAAAAATAGATATTACATGCATTTCATAAGAAATTTATTATTATTGATATTAATATTTATATGATACATTTTTTAGTTCAATTTCTTGACCAAAAATTAAAATATAATAAATATTTAAAAGCATTCTTGTTAAATTAAAAATGTTCTTAATTGTATTTTTTAATTTGTATTTTGCAAGAAACACGATTTTTTGAATGCCTTGTGTATCCGGATAGTATGTGAAGACTTCTTAATCGTAATTAACTTATTTAATAAATTGTGAGAATTCAAAACATCACTGAACAAACCTGTTATAGCAACCGTTGCCGTAATTTCTGTTATGAATTTGTTTTAAATAAATACAGAAATAAATTAAATAAAAATAAATACAGAAATTTAATATAATATAATTTAATATTAAATTTAAAATATTTTAGTAACTGAAAATATCAAAATTATTAAAACGTAAATAAATATTTTTAAATTTTATGGCTCACTTGACGTTGATAAAATGTTCGTCTGAGTTGCTAAAAATATAATACATAAAACGAACTATACTATTTTTTAAATTTTTAATAATTTTAATATTGTTATGATTTAAAACAATTAAAACATTATATTATTAAGATTAAAAACATTTATTAAAACATTATATTATTTAGATTAAAAACAATAATAAAAACACTACCAATTCATAATTAACTTAATATTTTAATCTTGCACTGGTCGTCATGATGATAATGTTAATTGTATGGCCACTGCTTTATTCTTACAATAAATCAAAATTGAAATGCTGTTAAAAATCGTAGTAGGAGAATGAATGTGAAATATTATCAAGCTTTTATCTTTTACAAATTTATTCATATCGGTCTATTTTTATATAAATATAACTGTAGTATCAATATAATCAATACAAATATATCTAAACCATCTAAACAAAAGTATTAAAAGTTTTTTACTGAAATAATTAAATAATTAAATAGGCGCTTCTGACGCTATGCTTAAGGCGCCATATAAATAAACTATTATTATTTTTAAAGAAACGAAGGAACCTACCTCCGGTTGGGATGGTGGGTTGAGCTGCAAGTAGTTTTATTTAAAATGTTTCACAAATAAAATAAATTATTTCAACATAAAAATTTAAATTTTTAAAATACAATATAATATAAAAGAAAATAAAAAATTATGTTGAATAAAATTAGTTACGAATACTATCATCTATATAAAGTTTCACTTTCATGTAGAAAAATAAAAATTAAAAAGAAAGATTAC
>JAJTWR010000434.1:165000-192500 GCA_021613335.1 Whitmania pigra | reverse complement strand
TGCCTCGGACACGCAGCTTTCACAAGTTGAGGGTAAATCTCTGGCGCTTTTGATGAATGCTCTCTGAGTATAAATAAGTAAAAATGGTTAATTGGGTTTTATTTTAATAAAATTTTCTCGTGATTACAAATAAATTATATAAATATGTTTGGGATTTTGTTTTTTATATGCAATTTGTTTCGTGATCATTGCACCAGCATTTAACATCTAACAATTGTTTTTAAAACGCGATGTATTGTTTCCATGCTACAAACAGCATAGTTATATCCCAATGTTCCGATGTCATTCAGAATGCTGTTTTCGTTACATGTTTCTTTATTATATTTTTATTGTTTGTATTTATATTTTAAGTTTATTTATTAAATTTTTTATCATTTATTTTTCACCTCGATGCCAATGTTGATATAATTCGAACTTGTCACCAAGACACTGGCCTGAGTGTTGTTAGCTCTGCATCTGATCTGATGGCGTGTAAAAAATAACTATGGTGAGGTAAAGTTTTAAACTGCATTTAACGGTTTGCTATAACTTTACATTACTATAAAATCATCGTCATCATGTAAATAACTAAACGATATCATAAATAGTTAAATAACTCATACACGACTCCAATGAATACAAATACTCAGCAATATTAAAACAACAGGTACAACAACAACTCACCTGCTTATTCATCTTGTTGGTCAAGTATTTCTGAGGCAAGGCTACCCTATCATTGCCTTTGACACCAGTGAAGACAGGAATGGTTGGATCAGCTTGGAAATCAAATAGGAAAACGACATCGTAGAGTGTTGGTCTGTTCAGGGAGTCGAGGAGGTTGCAGTAGTAAACGTAGTTACTGCTGTTGATCAGGATTGGTCCCTCGACGTTCGCTCTAAAATCTGAAGTTGAAAGATTTGCTTTCGTTATATTTGTTGTATTTGTTGTATTTTTTGTATTTAATCTTTTTTTAAAATTTATTTAATGAAATTAAATTTTAGATAAAGTAACACGAAACAGAATAATTTGGACAAAGCTGACATCATGTAAGTCATTCTGAGCACTGGTATTATTTCAATGATCCGCAATTATTACACAACATTACACAAGTATAACACCAGATGACAGTGACATTCCACATCACTGACAAACATTTTAGCTGCAGATCCTCACGACTGATGACGTCAAATGATTCGAATCGTCTGCTCGTTTAGTGCCAACGAAACAGCAGGTTTTCTTTGATGTACGATCATTTGGTGCCCATTTTTATGCAGTTATTGTAAGGCGCAGTAATAGTATTTATTAATTACTAATGATTGTTTTTATCTATTAATTATATTATTATTATTATTATTTACATATTATTATTACTACTGGTCGACAACAGAATAAAAAGGATTAGAAGAATTCTTGTAATAATTATCCATGAATATTAAATTGATTATCTTTCTTTGACGGAAACAGATTAGATTTGAATTTATTAAATAAAGAAACTAGTTTAAATGTTCATATAAATAATTCTGTTTAAAAAAATAAACAGCTATTTTAGAAAAACAATTTTAAAATATCATAAATTCCTTCTAATTAAAAAAATTAACAATATGAATAAATAATAATTATTATGAACATTCGAATATTATTAGTATAATCTATTATTTTTTATTAAATTCATACGAACCCTGAGCATTGGAATAAACCAAAAGCGATGACAATACAATCCAGAACATGATAAGATGGACTGAAGATATTCCCTTATATAGATACTTGTTATTAATCTGTTACTCACTCCTTAATTTCACTCCTTACTTTCACTTTTTACTTTCAATTCTTAATTTTACTTTTTACTTATCGCTTTTGACGTTTCAATTTCCTATTCGTACAAATACAAATTCTTACAATATTCGATTTCTAAAAATATTATCTTCTTCAAATTTTTGTCGAAATTTTCAATAAAAAATTCACTTAAACTTCAAATAAATAGCTTTTATCGAAAATAAAAAGAAAAAAGTATCGAAATAAAATGGTCTCCTGACAAGGTCAATCTTCGAGTCGAAAAGTTTCCTCAGCGGCAGAAAACGAAGCGAGACTTGAAGCAGAAGTCTTTTTAATTCTTATAAATTCTCCTTTGCGCCTGTTTCGACGGAGATATGGATGAATGTATTTTGAACAATGGCAGGCGTCTGAAGTCAATGGGGCGTTCAAAAATATCTTAGGCAACGCCGTTGTTGGAGTTAGGATTCTGAGATGTGACAGTGTTCCTCCCCAAAACACAAAAAAAGACTTGTGCCGCCATCTCCCGTCGTTAGTGTCAAAAAGTCGAAACTTCTGGGGAAACAAAAATAATTTCTTAATTGACGCTTTTATTTAAACCCGACCAATCGAGCTTAATCGAGTTTGGCAATGTGTTTTTTTTAATTATTATTGTTACTAGGACAATATTTGCACACAGCATGTGGTAAGTGTAAGTCTCAATGAAATGTGTTTAGGAAAAATTTGTATTCACCTTAATTTTATTTCTTTGATTTTTTAATACGAATGGACTAGTAATATTATTATACTATAATTAACTATGATCACGTCTATTGATATTAAAGTGAATAATTAAACAATCGATTTATTTTAGGATTATTATTTATTATTTATCAAATAATTTATTAATTAATTATTGCCAATTTTATTAATAAGTTTATTATTGTTTTTTCGATTAACTGATATTTCTGGATCAGTCTGCTAGTGAAAGCATGCGCTTCCTTAATGATGATCCATGAGTTCTTTATTAATCCGTCTGTTTGTTTTTGTTTGCTTTGTTTCTTTTATGTTGATGATTAATAAATTTGCACACAAATTTTTTGTAAATGTTTTCAGTAGTTAGTTAATATGGATATAATTGCGTCATAATTTTGAGAAAAAATAATTTTTATTTTGTGTTGTTATATATATTATATATTTCCAATAACCTTTCGTGTTTCATGACACGTCTCATGTGTTTTGATGTGATGTCTTCCTAATAAAGAAGTCTCGGTCCAATGCCTCAGACGCCCTACCGAAAGAATAATTAAGAAAGATCTAAGAGCGGCATACCCCAATGAAGTCATTAATATTTGTTGCCGAAGTTACCAACATCAACATTGTTGATCATTTTTAAATAAATAGTTTGATTAAAGTGTATTTCTAGAATAAATATTTCTAATTATTATCTTGCAGAAGGTGTTAAACATGTTAAAGTTTTTATTCAACTAATCAATATTTAGAGATTCTCACGTTTAGTCGCACCCCCTGCTGGTAAGTATATTGCTTCTCGCAAGTCCCTATTGTTGAAGTGCTTCTGAACCGTTTGCTTTAAAGATGATGATGATGATGATGTCGACATCTAACATGTTAGAGCAAAAATAATAATAAAAAAATTTGGCTAGCTAGCTATAGTTAGCCATGAAATAGAGTTAAGCTTAGGTTAGTTTGGGTCAGGTCACGGATAGATTAAGAAGCTTCGGCTGTACTGGAGAGCAACTGCATTCTTTTCCGTTTTAGAGTTAGAGATGTTGATAATTAGGATTATTTTTTCATGCTACATGTTATTACAAAATTATTGTTGGGTTATTGATATTTAAGATATAATGATTCTCAACTTACTGAACGACATTAATTGTTTGACATTTTGTACGCGAACATTTTTTGTCAAGCTCAGCTAAATAAAGTGAAATTCAAGTGAAATAACTGAAATAAGTGAAGTCAATCACGAGTTTAGCAGCAGAATCTGTTGCCTTTTGTCACGTTCCAAAGTTTCGTAAAACAGCGTGACACGCCCGATAGGGGAGTTTTAAAAAAGTCATGCAATTCGGGAAATACTGCTTTTTTGAACCTCATTTTATTGAACAGTTTTTTAAGTAATCAATAATCATTGATGATTAATTAATCAATATTAACACATTATTTCTTTATATGTCATTAAATGTTACTATTACATTATTCATCATTATTACATCAATAATTAATATTACATTTAATCATTAATATTACGTTAGTCATTATTATTTCATTATTCATTAACATTTTATTAAACATTGCTGTTACTATTAATCGTTAATAATTAATTATTCTTTAAAATTACAGTAGGGCGACTTTTCAGTCTATGGAAAGCCAACGAATAGCAAAAATAATGGAGTGCTAAATTACACACGAAAGAAACAAAACATAATTACAATAAATTAAAATATTAATTCAAGAAATTATAGTAATATTGAAAAAAATATCGACAAAGTGAAAACAAAGAAAATTAAGAAAAGTTATTTTACCTGTTTAAAACATATAATTTGTAAAAGTATTTAAAGATGGATATGAACTTATCGGTTGTGATATTGAAGAGAATGTTGGAAATTGAAGAGAATATGCGAGGGTCACGTTATTACATTAACAGGCCGTCAATGAATCTTTTTTGGGCGTGGTACGAAAGTGAACCACGAAGACGAATATCCGGTAGGCTTATAAAAATGTTTTCAACGAGTGCGGCAATAAATTAATTTAATATTTAAACTTAAAGATGGATGTCATAAAGGCATTTGTTTGGTAAATATTTAAAATAGAATTTTCTTAAAAGGATGGCTTTTGAGGATCTAAATTGACTGTTTCTGTGCTAAGTGAAGAGATTTTAGCCTGGAATTATGATTTAATGTCCGTACAATATTATAGTTTCATACTGCATCGGGGTGATCCTAAATCAAATTTTGTTATTTTTGCCATTTTAGACAAATTAATCCTAACAGACCGAATTACAAGTTCATCCAGCCAATCTCTCGGAATCTGTATTTTCTAAGACGAAAAAATATTACTTTCAAATATATCAAAGCATCAACGTGTGTGGGTTTAATTCTGTTTTGAAATAAAATTTTATTGGCCTTAAATTTAGAAAAGGTTTATTTGAACAGGATGTTCAGATTCATATTAATATTATTAAATATATATTATTAAAGTATTACAAACTTAATATTTGTAAACAAAATTAGCAATATTTTCCGAGCAGAACAAATTAATGCAAATAAAAATTAGCAAATAAAATGAAACAAAAAAAACGTAGGAAAATGCCACTAATCATCGATTGAAATAATAAATACAGATTCTAGCTCTTATTTGCATGTACTTTGCTAGCGAATGCAAAATGGAACTCACGGGTGGCATATTGAACCACTGAAGTTAGAGACCTACCAAAAGTGATTTTTTTTATTACAACCTTAACCTTAACCTTAACCTTAACCTAACCTTAACCTAACCTTAACCTTAACCTTAACCTTAACCTTAACCTAACCTTAACCTAACCTTAACCTTAACCTTAACCTAACCTTAACCTTAACTTTAACAGAAATTAGACCGAAAATCAATGTTAAAACTTCAAAGCCTAATTGATAACAACCAATATAGCCTCATTCCAGAAAGGTCAACTTTAACAAATATTCTTGTACGAACCCAGCAGTTTTTGTGCATAAATTAAATTAACCAGCTGATGCACAATATCTCAAACATAACCTTTGTTTAAAGATTTTCTATGATTTCATTCAAAGACATTTTAAGCAAAGTTATCGGTCGCACCTGCAGTTTGTTCTATGTAACCCGAAATAAGATATATTTAATGTATTCTCACCACTTTTGGATGCACTAGTTTCTACTTCATGGCTGTTTTGACTTATGTTAAGGCCTTCTTCAAGAATGCACGATTTGTCGATCAAATGGCAACCTTCATTGGACCCCTCCTGACCCGTACCCTCCATTGGAATCAAATCTTCCTCCTTCCATCCTGAAAGACCTTCATGAAGCCAGCAGGGCTTATTGGCCTTGGAATCGTAGGAACACTTATCCTGACTTGATCACATAAAACACATACAGGGCCGAATAGCTAGGAATATTGGTGTCATTGCCAGAATCCGTCCTTTGTAAAGGCAGCATTACTATTATAGTTTTCCCTTATTTATCCTTATCTTACTGTAATATTGTATGGGCATCTAATTATCACATTCGTTTAAACCAATTATTTATTTTTCAAAAGCGTATCATCCGTGAATTTGTTTATTTGACAGGCTTATTATTGTTCTTTCAATTAATTCTGGGTCAGCTTGACAGCGGAAGCTTGGGCTTCTTTAAGAATGATTCATGAGTTCTTTATTAATCCGCTCGTTGGTTTTTGTTTGCTTTGTTTCTTTCATTTTGATGGTTAATAAATTTTATTTTTATTACTAAAAAAATTAAATTGTTAAAAATGTATATTTATAATTACAAAAATTATGTAATTATTATGTCAAACATGATTCGATCAGAACTTTGAGATTTAATTGGATTCAAATCCAATCAGCTCTGTGGAATTAAAATACTTTTTTTAATTCTTTAATTATACGTTGTTGCTAAACGTCAGGTTTTTGACATTTTATAATTTTGCGGTCAGTCATAGAGTGTGGCTCGCAAGTTGAACAAGTTTTTTCCAAATTCCACAATAAATGTGCACAAAAACCAAGTCGAACATTTACATAAATTTCAAAGATTGCTAGAAATCTACTATAACTACAAGATATAGTAATGTATAATACTATAATTTTATAATGTTACAGTGAAATAAATGATAACAATTTAATAACAAATTATTGTTAATAATAATTTTTAAGCCGTTTAAATTTCATTTCATGGGGTTAGAAAGGTGCAATTTGAGAGAATTGATTTTATAAAATTTAATCTTTAAGAAAAAACAGAGGTTAACACAAAGTTTAAGCTAAGCTAAGATAATTTTTGTTTAAAAATCTACATTTAAAAAAATGACTCAAATATGAAATTAATTTCATTTAAGATGAAATGTTATTTTTATACATTCCAAATCTTAATATTTTGGCTTATTTAAGTAAATGCGTTCATTATAATTTATAATAATTTCAACCGAATCAGACTCAGTCAAAATCTGGCGATAAATAAATATTGATCGAGCAATAAGTTTGCTTATTTCTCATTCCAAAGGGGGCATTACGGATTACTTGTTCTAATAATTGCAATTACAGTCTTAATTGGCGCGATTAATTAAATTTAATGATATTTACAAGCGAAATATTTGTAATCAAAGTTTTTAAAATTATAAAATTTATGATTAATAATAAATAATGATGATATATAATATATATAATGTATGTATATAATGATGATATAATATAATTATTATATCCTCTCGAAATCTAATTACGTGTTTCGTGCATGAGTCTGGTTTTAGTTTATAATCCAAGATTATATCAGTATTCAAATAAAAACTATTCAATTGAAAGAAAAGACATCAAAATAAGATTTCGAATTTTTAGGACCCAAAAAAATATTCTACTAAGCCTTTGTCCGATGAAATTTCAACGCGTTGCCTTGAACTTTCGTCTTTTAATTTAATAATTTTACTGTTATTTCCTTCATCATTCATGTTTTTGATGTGGTTTTCAAATCAATAAGATAGAAATATTCTAGCGACAAAAAACGTTTTTGGCAAGAGTAACAATATTATTTATGATAATAGTAATTATTATTACATCTTATTTATTTTCCCTTATTATTTAAATCTTTTAAAAATATAATATTAAATAATTTGATTTCCTTTTTGATTTCTTTTCTGAAATTCTCTAAATTTTTAAAAAATTAAATTGCACAATTTAAAAATAAAATGTCCAAAGTAATCCAAATAAAAATTGCTATAAAAGTTGTTAAAAAATATGTAAGTTTTATTATTGCCATTGTTATTAATAGTTAATGACTATAACTATAATAATTTAATATTTTAATCTTTTAAAAATATAATAATTACAATAATTATTATTTAATTATAAATGATTTATTGACATTATTAATATTACGATTAATATATCTCGTAACTTTTTTGAAAGTACGTTTGATATCGGAATTCAAGAATATTTGCAAACAATCTTTCCTAAAAAATCTACTTATGTTGAATTTAATTGTTCAAATTTATTATTAATATTAATAATCAAAATTAATAATTTGTTATTTCAACAATAAAATCAATAAACAAAAGTAAACAAAATCAATATTTAGACAAATAAGAAATTAGAAATATTTTATGACGAGGCAAGCAGGATTCCCATCAACACTCACAGAGTACTAAAAGGAGATTAGAATTGAATTTGAATTAAATTTCCAGTAATTAAATTTAATGATTTCCTGAAAGACTAGAATATTCATTCGAGTCCCAAATGTATCCTTTTAAGTGGAATTGATCGCAATGAAATTGTAAATAAAAAGATAAAATAATAATTAATTTTAAATAAATAAGTGCTGTTACTGCAACTAATAATAATAAGAACTGTTACAACAATAATAATAATAATAATAATAATAATAATAATATAATAATAATAATATTAAATTAAGCAAATCAACAGATAAAAACATTCACAAACTTTAATTGACAAACTAATACCCCCGCTGGTCCAATTCAACCGAGAACAATCTGAACGACTCACCTTGCATGAGCGCAAAATAGAACATGGAAGTTCGAACCAGCAGAACACAAAACGTCGTACTTTCGTGAAAACCAAGGTCAGATTTAATAAAAAAAAAAGAGCAGAGAACGATTGAAAGACAAATACATCGAAATGTTGTTTAAAATTTGTTCAAAAAACGTCCAGCAACAAGAACTCGTATAGCACTGAATGAGGATTACAGGGAAAAATCAAAGACAGCTACAAAGAAGGCTTGGTCGAATATTGGAAACAAATTTTCTCAAAAAACTCAGTTGAAGTCAAAAGGCCAGTGAACATGAAAGCTCAAATTTGAAATGTGCAATTACGCACGAAATTTTCTTGTCTTGGAGAAGCCTTCAAAATCAGGTAAATACCTTTTTGCATTCTGTCGGCCTAACTCTATAATCGACCAGTGTAGCTGTTTTCCATTCTAATATGGACATGGCAATTTCTGCCCAACTCCGACAGATATCTCGAGTGGTGCGCCGAGTCGAGAGGCTGCTCTGATAATCGACTCGAGAGAAACGGAATCGAATGCTTTCGATAGGTCCATAAATGTCATCGAATCTTTTCCTTTCTTGTCTACTTTTTGTGGTAAGAGACTTTAATAGCCAGATGTTCGGCCAGACTATCGCCCAACTAGAATGCCTTCTGCCTCGTTGATAATGGCCTAAATAGTGATATGTGTTCGTTGATCACTCGATGGAAAAGACGACTCATGCGCGGACTCACGGTGATCGACCTGAACTCACTTGGTTCAGTTGTTCCCCTTACTTTTGGAATAAAACTGACGACACCAACCTTGAATAGTGAAGGTGGCGAGCCAGTCAGTAACCAGAAGGACATGTGTACGGCATAATCGATCGGTTTGATGCCATCCAAGTGCTTCTTTTCCATTTTTATCTAGGCTCGGAGCACCATCTTTAAGACCTCGGAGAGCCACTTTTATCTCCTCTCAGTTGACGGGAGCTTCCGGGTCTTAACAAAACCCGCAAACTGATACGATTGGTCTCTGTCATCGAAAATTTGTGAAAGTACAGGTTCCCAAAATGTAGCAACTGTGCATGCGGTATGGATTTTGATTCCTCGTTATATTCTTCATTTAAAATCGAACGAACTCTTGAGGAATGATTTTTCTGGGTAACTCTTGAACCCTCGTCCGTTGCTTTTTTCTGTCAATCCATCTTGACTCCTTCGTTGATCTTTGTTGTAAGAAATTGCCTAACTTGGTTTTCTGCTTTGATTTTATCTGATCTCACTCCAGAAGTAGGTATCATGTTCGGAGGCTGCCTACCACAACTGTCAGCCCCCGTCTTCTCTCTCATTATTATTATTATTATTATTATTATTATTATTATTATTATTATTATTATTATTATTATTATTATTATTATTATTATTATTATTATTATTATTATTATTATTATTATTATTATTATTATTATTATTATTATTATTATTATTATATTATTATTATTATTATTATTATTATTATTATTATATTATTATTATTATTATTATTATTATTATTATTATTATTATTATTATTATTATTATATTATTATTATTATTATTATTATTATTATTATTATTATTATTATTATTATTATTATTATTATTCTTATTATTATTATTATTATTATTATTATTATTATTATTATTATTATTATTATTATTATTCTTATTATTATTATTATTATTATTATTATTATTCTTATTATTATTATTATTATTATTGTTGTTATTATTATTATTATTATTTATTATTATTATTATTATTATTATTATTATTATTATTATTATTATATTATTATTATTATTATTCTTATTATTATTATTATTATTTTATTATTATTATTTATTATTATTATATATTTATACAAAATCAACATTTAGATAAATAGCAATTAAGAAATAGTTGATGAATCATCAACACTCACGAAACACTAAAAGGAGATTAGGGTTACGACTGATTAAAATTTCCAATAATTAAATTTAATGATTTCATGCGTGACTCGAATATTTACTTCAAATCCCAATTGCACCCTTTCAAGTAGAATTAATTACAATTCGGAAAGTTGCAAAAAAAAGTTGTTAGCAAAAAAACTTTAAAATGAGCAACGGATATATAAATAAAACAACCGCTTTTTCCGTTTTTTGCTCCTTAAATAAGACGATTTGGACTGAAAATCCTTATCGGCGTATAGCACGCTATATACGTAACGAAAGTCCAATAAGTTAAAACAAAAGCTGAAAACTATATTTTTAAATATTTATAAAAGATATATAACAATTATATTATTTACAATTTTATAAATTTAAAATGCTCGAAAAAAATATTGGTATCGAGTATCGACAGCGAAAAAGTGTCGGCGATAGTCATTTCGATACTGATGACCAAAATTATCGGCACCAATACTGCGACATTAACAACCATCAAACTGGATCTTGGGTTTCTGGAAAATATCGTTGAGGCATTGTGATTGAATCTCTATTTTTGCCACTCCAAACTTCTAAAAGTCAGCAAATTCTCTCTCTGTGTCAATATATCGCATAGATCAATGTTTCGAATGAGTTTAATTATATTCAGTTCCGACCAAATATGATGTCTTTTCAAACTGCTGGCAACAGTCAGTGATATTGATCTTCTTAATTTAACAAGCAAAACTTGAAAATCATCCCAATTAAGATTTTACTGTTGAGTCTTTGGGAAGGCTAACAACCGCGAGGAAGGCATAAACATGAGTCATTGGAGTAACTTCCCACATTATTAATTTTTATCCTTAATTAAAACAAACTAAAAACAAAATTTTAAATAAAATGTTAAATACAAACGACATGCGAATGAAGCACTATGTACCTTAGCGAAATATATAAAAGAAAAAGATATTTAGATAGATAAATAGATTGTGAGATGCTAAGCAATTCGAGAGGTTCTGCTAAGCAAGAGTACGTCGACATTAAGTTTCACAGAATTAACCTTCGGTTAATATTAAATTGCTATATTGAATTGCAGCTCCAAATCAAACTCTTCGTTGTACCCATTGCAACAGGGACTCAGGGAAAATTCAAAATAAATTAGACGACCTGAGGAACCGACGTGACTTGATGAGTGTAAATTTTGGTAAATTCACTAAGTGCCGATTCTCTTTGTGCAGATTGCACATGTTGCTTGTCAATTGAAAATTTACTTTAAATATCGACTTGAAAAGTTCATGGATTGGGACAACAGAGACTGAGAGATTACCTGGAATCCTAATAATATTTTAAACGATAAATCTTCCATGTCATGAAATTTCCCGATACCAATTAAACTCAAAACGGTCGTAAAAGTATTCAAACCACTGAATTTGAATTAAACGTGGAATCAGTGAATTCGGATAATTAATAACAATAACAATGTTAATAAAAATTAAAATATATTGCATTAATTATATTAATGATTCTTTTAAACAAATAATGACAATTACTGTATAGCCCGGGTTCCATATAAATCTAATAGCAGTAGTTTTCAAATAATAAATAATAATTACACAATAATAATTTTTTTTTAATTTATGGTAGCACCTTAATTTAAAATTATGTATAATTAATTGAATCATTCCACCAGAACAACCAACAGGTTCACGTGACTCACCCCATGATTCTCAAATTACAACAATCAAAAAGGTTTCTTAATTTGTGTGCGTGCGTGTTCGTATGTGTGTGTGTGTGTGTGCGCACATGGATTTTATTAACATCCATTTCATGACTAGATTTATTCATTTGATAATCGACTTTAATTTACGAGGCCCCTTCTTCCGCTATCAACACTGGCGCCATCTATCAAAGAACGAAATTACGTTCAGAGGGGTCAAGCTGCTCGATTACAACCGTTTGGTTTCTGAATGGCCAATTCTTCTATCTTTCAACAAAGCCATGTGCAGTCGGATGAAGATAGACTCGCTTTAATGCTTGCATTGGGTGGCCCGTCAAAATAAAATGGCCCAATAAAAAAAAATATTTATATGAGTTGAAGACATTAACCGATAACTGATTTCAAATTTGATTAAATGAAATGAGTTTTATGTTTTGGCTATTATTTTGTCGCCGGGCTATTATGACGGGGTACCGCTCTGCATCCAGAGCTCCGTTGCCATGGAAATTGAAATCAACAAAGCGAAGAATGTCAGGAAGAAGACGATCAGGTTTGCTGGAGTGTGTTTGTTGTCGATATAGGTTGAAGAACAAATAGATGTGATAATAATAATAATAATAATAATAATAATAATAATAAATAATAATAATAATAATAATAATAATAATAATAATAATAATAATAATAATAATAATAATAATAATAATAATAATAATAATAATAATAATAATAATATAATAATAATAATAATAATAATAATAATAATAATAATAATAATAATAAATAATAATAATAATAATAATAATAATAATAATAATAATAATAATAATAATAATAATAATAATAATAATAATAATAATAATATAATAATAATAATAATAATAATAATATAATAATAATAATAATAATAATAATAATAATAATAATAATAATAATAATAATAATAATAATAATAATAATAATAATAATAATTATGCCCAGGTGATGGGGTTGCACAGAATATCTTCTTGATTAAATCAATTTTACAGAAAAATAGAGAACCGCTTCAAACGCTGAACATGGCATTTGTGGACGTCAGCAAAACTTTCGATTCTGTCTCGCATAGATCTCTCCTAAGAGCTGCGTCCAGCCTCGAAACTCCACCTCTGTTGCTCAATTACATAAGTGATTTATATCAAGGAGGAACGGTACGGCTGATAACTGATAAAGTTTTAGTGGGTTGGTGGCTGTAAATAGAGGAGTTCTTCAAGGAGGCCCAATGTCTCCCATACTGTTCAACGCTGTGATCGAAATGATTACGAGTGAATTGGATCAAACGATTGGTATTTCGAGCGGCAGAGAATCGTCGTCAAAATGCAATTACATCGCTTTTGCCGACGATCTTGTAAAGATGTCATCCACAGACATAGGAATGACGAGATTGCTAGAACAGTTGGTGTGTGAAATGGCTGGCTTGGATTAAAATTGAACCCACTCAAGTGTGCTTCGAACGGAGACTCATAGCAAAAACTGAGGATCGTCAATCCCACACCCTACCTCAAAGTTCAGCATCAAGATATCCAAGCAATAGACATTTCCCAAACCTATAAATACCTTGGCATAGAAGTCGGGCCGCGGCTAAAAATTCATATCACTGAGGGAAAAAGTTTAAAAATCGATTCACGCCATTTCGAGAGCTCCTCTTAAACCATGCCAGCAATTGTACGTGCTCCAAGTTCACTTAATACCAAGTCTTGTCCACACATTTACGTTCGAAAATGTTTCTCTTAAAGCTTTGGCATCTTCTGACACCGCTATTAGGAAGGCAACAAGAAAATTGGTTCATCTTCCGGAGGATGTACCGATGACCTTTTACCATGCTTCTGTCAAATATGGTGGCATGGGAATTCCTCAACTTAAAGAATGTGTTTCACGTCTTCGCAACCAGATATTAAAGGGAGTTCTGTCCGAGTCTCATCTAGGAAATGACATGTTCATGGCCGACGTATTCAAAGATAACGTCATGTTGATGAAATAATCCAGAAAATTCGGAAAGGATATCACAGCGATGCCAAAGGATGCGTGGAAAAGAGGAGTTGCGGAGAGTTTATATCGGACAGTGGATGGATACGGTCTGCGCTCATTCTCCGGGGGCAGAGGCATAAGTGAGGAGATAACAGCCGCTGTCTCGAAGTTGCCATCTGGCCAATATGTCAGATGTTTAAAAGTTCGAGCTGCAGCTCTCTATTGCAAGATGAAAGCTGCGAGATGGGGACATCAGATTAATACTGATTGCGACGCAGTCTGTGAGACCAATGAATATCTGGGGCACGTGATCCAGAAGTGTAGTAGAACAGAAGGACCTCGACACGAGAGACACAACAACATTGTGAAAATGCTCGAACGCGAGTTGAAAAAAAGAGGCTACACAACAACAATAGAACCTCGCATCCCAACCAACGTTGGAATCAAAATCCCGGATCTCTGTGCCTGGAAATGTGGGAAATATATAGTCCATAGTCGCCGAAAAAGTTGATCTTGACTACATCCACGAAAGCAAAAAGGGCAAATACGACATGCCAGAAATACATGCATGGATGGAGAGGAATGCTCAGGAAAGAACCAGCAAACTCGAGCCAGTTGTGACTGCTTGCATTTGTAACTGGACGGGAGTGGTGGCAGAATCATCGCATGCATTCTGGAGAAGAATAGGTTTTTCAAGATGGTGCCTAATGAATGTCGTGATTCAAGCACTTCAGGACACTTACAGGATCTGGAGAGCCCACAAGTGCGGCAGACAAAAGAAAGGAGGAAACTTAAATTTGGAATGTCAGACCTCACGAGATTGATGCTTGTTGCTCACTCTTGGAATGCCTTGCTGACCCTCGCTATATTCTTCTTCTTTATCTGTCCGAGGGTGATCTCAGGACCTGAACGCGGACATTAAAATTTGATGAGGATTTTCTTTGTCTCTTGCAATTCCGAGTCGATTTCTTGTGCATTGATTGCATTTGAAAGGCTGAGAAAATAAAGGAAAAAAATAAAATAAAATAAAATAATGATTAATAATAATAATAATAATAATAATAATATAATAATAATAATAATAATAATAATAATAATAATAATAATAATAATAATAATAATAATAATAATAATAATAATAATAATAATAAATAATAATAATAATAATAATAATAAGAATAATAATAATAATAATAATAATAATAATAATTAATAATAATAATAATAATAATAATAATAATAATAATAATAATAATAATAATAATAATAATAATAATAATAATAATAATAATAATAATAATAATAATAATAGACTTTCAACATCTGACAAATAGGAAAGTTGAACTGAAAGATCGTCCATGTTTTTTTTTATTTGATGAAGTAATAATAATTTATCCCTTAATAAATATCGTTAAATTGATGCTAACGATCGTAAGGCGATAAAAATGCAATATAGAATAAATTATGGTTTTATTTATGGTTTCAAATAACATCAACGATAACGAGTTATTTATGATGATTGCTAAATCGTTACATAGACTTTATGAATTATGGCATCGCAATCATCCATCATCATCGTCATCATCATCGTCGTCGTCGTCGTCATTATCATTATGCTCAATTCAAACCCACAAATGAGATCGTAGAGGCAATAACAAAACCAATTAAGGAATGAATTTCTCGGAAATCCCCGAAAATAAGTGCCTTCGCTTTTTGACAATTTAATCTTTTTTTTTTAATTTTTGTTTTGGGAAACCAAAATTGTTTTTAGAATTCTATTATTAACCTTAATTGACCTTATCCTCTTAATCAAACTCTTTTGTTGGAGTGAGAATAATCTGTCCAATAAAGGGTTCTGTCAGCGTGCTGTTGCCTGTCGTAACAGAATTTTATTGATTTAAAGGCATAGGAAACCATAGTTAAAATTTTTAGCAACCGTTAAATCATTAATTATCTACAATTAATATTGTATTAATACATTTATTATTAAAATTGTTTTTATTAATTAATTATATTAGAGAAATGATGAGAATCATGGAGAGACTAGATGCTTAAGACCAGCTCCCCATGTTCAGCGACGTGACCCTATTGCTGCTCAGTCGAGAGTGATTCACGTGTGGAAAATGTAACGAAACTAATTTATGACGCAACACTTTTTAACTTGCAGCACGTTCCGAAATGAAAAATTATTATTTACAAACTATGACAATATAATTTGATTAAAAAAACTAGTAAGACAAGTTTAAGAATATATTTAAACAATGGTTTATTAAAAGCAATGAAAGCATGCTCAAAAAATGATTGAACTTAAATTTAGTACCTTGAAAGCATTTTAAAGTTAATTTCAAATCATTTTGATAACTTTTGAACAATTTTTTCATTAGTTTCCGATTATCCAATAAAAATCTTATCAATAAAATTTTGCCCTTTTTTACAAAAAAAAAAAAATAAAATAAATAAAAAATAAAATAAAATAAATAAATGACGCGCTCTACCAAAGATATTTCAAAATCTTGACAACAAATCATCGTTTATATCGCCATTGACTCATTATCGTCATCGTCATCGTCACAATCACACCAGTCAGTAGTGATTGATTAACATGGTTGCAATAATGGTACTAATAATAAATAATAAATTAGTAAAAAGTTCAAAAATATATCGGATTGGAAAAAACAAAACCAAAGAAATACGTCAAAAACCAATCAGCGAGTCACAACGTTACTCTCCCTCCGATCATTGGTCGGGCGTCTCATCTTCAGCCCCTCCCTATGACCTCTGCCCACGACGACGACCTTGGACCTGTTCATAAGGTCGACTATGCTACGTCGGAAGTGCGCGTTAAAGTAGCAGTAGATGAAGGGGTTGACGCAGCTGTTTGACGCAGCAAGCCACTGAACGAAAGGCTTGACGTACTCTTTGAGCAGGAGTTTGACTTCTTTGGTGGGCGTGGAAAAGAGGATGTAAAGGTTGATGGAGTAAAACGGAAGCCAGGAGATGGCGAAGAAGGTTGACACGACGATGAGCATGCGCAGAATGCGACGCTTCGAACGCGCCAAATTCTGACCTGCCATCGATCCGTTCGCACCTGGTATCTGTAGTTGAAAGAGTAAGATTAATTAGGAGATTAATTAAATAAGATAACTAAAATAATAATAATAATAATAATAATAATAATAATAATAATAATAAAAATAATAATAATAACAATAATAATAATAATAATAATAATAATAATAATAATAATAATAATAATAATAATAATAATAATAATAATAATAATAATAATAATTAATAATAATAATAATAATACTAATAATAATAATAATAATAATAATAATAATAAAATAATAATAATAATAATAATAATAATAATAATAATAATAATAATAATAATAATAATAATAATAATAATAATAATAATCATAATAATAATAATATAATAATAATAATAGCTACTCCATCAGGACCATTGATGACCAAGACGTGGTATACATCAAGCACAATGGACACTCATTAGAGCATTGAAACTTATCAGATTGTAAAAAAATGTTCAACCAAAAAAGAGGAAATTAAATCAAATCTCTTCGACTTTGTTTCGTTTTCTTCTCAGTGACTGGAATTCAGTCAGTCATGGAATATCGTCAGAATAGGAATGAAATTACTGTGCAACAACGGAAGTTTATTACAACGACACACTACTGCAGATTATGAGAATGATGAGACCTACCATTTCAAATCATGCCTCGTACTTCAAATCCTTTTACCATATATCACGACCCTATTACCACCCTGTAAAAGTCCCACCAATCAAGCGTGGCCCCCCATCTTGTCGCAGTCATTCTTTCATTACCTGTGCTAACCACTTTGAAGATTTGAAGTTAAACATAAATAGGAGATAATTTATTTTTCAATATTCTTTCTTTTCTCCGGGTCAAAATTAATCTTGAAATTGAAGACTTTGTTTGGTGGCTTGGAATTAAAGATTTCCATTAATGCGGGAATCGATAAATAAATTGCCTTCCTATGGTGAAGACCTGGGGTGTTTTCTCCAAGGAGTATACTGTAAATGAATGGCATCTACTCTATTGAAATGTGTTTTTGTCTGTTCTTAATTAAGCTTATATATATAAACTTAACTTAGACAGTTAAATGTTAAAAATTTCAAATAATAAATACAAAAACTTACATCTTAACCTTAGTTACATTGTAACAGAAAAAATCTCTAATATTACAAACACTCCCGGGCGGAGATAACACCATCAAAATATCTTCATTATGGCTTCCATGTTCAACAAGCGGGAACAGATGAGAAAAATTTTGTTTTTCGACTTAATCTTTCTTTCTTCTTTGGCAACTGTCTTGACGGCGGAAAATGATTTATTGAAGCTGAGGTGTAGTAGAGCTTCACGCGTGATTACGCCTAGAGATCCTACCTGGAATATTGAAAACTACAACTTGCTCACACAAAGATCTTGAATCTTAAAGACAAACTTAGATAGATCGATCGATAGATGGAATGCTTGAATGAATGAGTGAAGCATCGCATGGATGGACCGAATGATGCTTACGAGATGAAGTCAGGAATTACTGATGGTGGTCTAAAAAGTTTTATTGAATTTCTGAGACAATTTATAGACAGATGAGTATATTTTTAAAAAATCACTTTTATCATCTTGACACGAAAAGATTTTGAAAGACATAAATTTTAAACTTAAGGTAAGTGTTTGTTTCAGGCTCATCAAATTTGAGAAAAAGAAATATAAGATTTATTTTCAACATTAAAAATCTAACCACAGAAATAAATTTTTAGAATGGAAAACAGCTTATGACTCTAAATATTATCTGTATCAGTTTATAATCCATACAGGTATCTGTTTACATTCCACACATGTATTATTTTATATTCCACACATGTATGCTTTTATATTCCATTGCATCTGACAGTCCTACTATCTCATATGTTCACCCTTCAGCTTGTGTTTATACCATCCATCCGGAAGTAGGCGCTGTACATGTATAAGTGGTTCGGCGCCTCTCTTTATGGATTTGGTGTCCTGTAAATCAGGAGTAAATCAATTATGTGGTTATTCGCTTTCAAAGTTTCACGGCAAATGAATTGAATTTCCATCAAAAGATTTGTTTGGAACCTTTCATTAAAATAACAACAACATATCGTAACTCAACCATTTACAACTGATAACATCTTCCGAAAAAATAAATTTTGCACAAACAACTGCTGGGCATCAAAAACATTACTGGCTTTCACATGATAATTTGGTCTTTGATCTCTGTCTCGATTAGGTCACATTAAATCCTGACAGATCGAAATGGAAAGCATTAAATTTTCTAAACGCAGAAAACAAAACAAAGCAGGAAAGCAAACGGAATGATAAAAAATAAAATACAGATAAATAAACATTTTAAACTTTAAATTTAAATTCCTGTTTTATGCCGATCCTGTTTGGTCTTTGAGGATAACGGCAGGAGAAACTGCAACTTTAAGTTAAAAAATACTTATTGAAATAACCCGGAAGTCCGCAAATTAGCAAGTTAACTAATAAGTTTAACAGAGCAAGTATTCAGTTAACGGAACTGAATAATAAATGTTAAGTGTTTAAGGATTTGAGGTACTTAAGAACGCAAATGGATATTTGGGCTTCTGAGTTGTCTGGACTCTCGCTAAATTGTCAAGTCAGGTGATTAGCGAGATGCATTACAGCAATAATAGCGAGAAGATACCAAATATAATTAAATATAAATTTAATTACATTAGCAAACTTAATTATTACGAAACCACGCTTACAACATTATTTTAATTTGTTTAAATTTTGTATCGATTAAAGTCGACCAACACGAATATTTTGAGACTTTAAAAATATCATACTATGAAAGTATATTAATTAATGAAACAAAAAAATTGAATAATAAAAATAAAAATTTAAAATTAAAATTTTAGAAAACCTTTCGTTTGGATACTTTGATTCCAATGAAAATGTAGAAGATAGCAATGCAAACCAGGGGCAGAAGGTAGCAAGCCAAGAAAACCACTGCCAGGGTGTAGACCTGATTGAGGACATCACTGGACCAATTCGCGTGACACGATACATACGATGTTCCGGCTGTTAGGATGTGAAATGAGAGTTATGATTTTATGAATGTTTTACGATTAATATTTTTAAAGTTATTATTAATATTGTTATTTACTATTTTTTCTTATGAAAACGGATCATTGAGTTCATTCAGGGTTGGTTATAAGGTTGATGAGGGTTACATCTTCAATATTCCTTCGTCATTTTCCAAGCAAATCTTCTACGAGAATTCAATTTTAAACGTTTACCAAATTTATTTGGTAAAAAATGACTTTCTGATTGTTATCTTTATGTATAAATATTCCAACAATCTATTGCCTCATTCATTCAATAATTTGTTTAACGTTCATCTGATATTCAGTCACATTGTTTGCGGTCCGCCGACAAATATAGACCTGACGTTTCTCGAACCACGATCAAAAAATTTTCATTCAAGTGCTCTGGCCCTCGCACATTCTCTTCGATTCCTGACACCGTTGCTTCCTCCAAATCCTTATCTATTTTCAAATGTACTTATAAATCATATATTTTCTGAAGTGTGTGAAGACTTCTTGTGTTTTGGAACTGCCACCTTATTTTTGAACTTCTGGACGAATTCTTAATATTATGACTTTGATAATAATCGGCTTAAAAATTTTTGTTGTTGGAACAGGCAGCCCATCAGCGGAAGTATATCCCTTCGGGTTGACCTTTATTACAAAAGTATGACTATCTATGTAATTAAGCTGGTTATTTTTGTAACCGTGTGTTTGAATATTTTTTTTTTAATAAATTTCTCTTTAAAAAAAAGAGGCAAGATAAATTAAATTAAACATGATAAATCCTCGTTTTATTGGCTAATTTCATTTGTAACATGAAAACTGCTTAATTTAACAACCCATTTAAAGCTATCTACCTAAACCGTTCTTTTGATCCCAAACAACAGATTATCATCTGAATGCAATA
Source organism: Whitmania pigra (assembly GCA_021613335.1). Taxonomy (NCBI): domain Eukaryota; kingdom Metazoa; phylum Annelida; class Clitellata; order Hirudinida; family Haemopidae; genus Whitmania; species Whitmania pigra. The sequence continues at coordinate 171,360 of JAJTWR010000434.1, read as the reverse complement.
TCCCCTTCGATATAAATTATTGTACTTTAAATAGAAAAAGAAAAAAAAATATTTAAAATTCAAATCTTCTATCCACTCACAAACATCAAATATCTTCTGTTCAAACACCACCAGCCAAGGGACAAAAAGGAAGGTAGGCACAACCCAAATGAAAACAATGGCCAGCAAAGCTGTCTTTTGATTCATCTTGAAATTGCTTGAGTAAAACACCGCCAAATATCTGTGGAGTAATTGAGAATTTTATTTATAAAATTATTTTGTTTATTATTAAATTTATATAGTTTTAAAAATAAAATTGCAGCGGATTAGGGTATTATATTAATTAAACTTTAATTTGAAATATTTCGCGATATATTTAATATACATAATGTTATTATTGTTATGTGATAAAATTGTGTTTGTAAAGAAAGAATATAATTAATTAAATAATTAATTGAACATCGATTTTAAAAATTACAGAAACATGCTTTTTTGGATTTTCTAGGAACTTCTTAGACTCTTCATTTTATTTTTGATTGATTTTTTAATGTTATTGTCAGTTAATAAATAAATAATTAACTGAATAAATTAAATAAATAAATAAGTAAATAAATCCTGATAAAAACTAAAAGGAAAGAAATAAAGCAAATGCACAAAATAAGATCGTATTTTATTAAGCCTTTAATGAGATGTTCTTTATGTAGTTCTTAAAGTAAATAAAACAAGTTGTGCTGATTCATAAATTAATAACAAAACGAATAAATTTATTAATTGTACTTTCCTCCTGAATTTCTAACTTTTTGACGAAAAATCAAAAAGTGATATTCTGGACAACTAATTAAATTGATTTCAATCGCCTGGAATTATTTAATATATACTAGTAAGATAAGAGATAGTTTTTTAAATAAAATTAATTTATTTGTTAAATAATAAACCTATTCGTATAATTAAATAATAAAAAATTTATAGGCATTTTTTGGTGTTTTTTTAGAATTAGAAATTTTAGGTCTTAAATTGAAATTGATTGGCACAACATTTATCTGAGTTAGCCTGAGGGCGGACAACGCATTCACATTTACTTTAAAATTTGAACTTTTTGACATACAAAATTGATTGATTTACTTTTAAATTTTATAATTTCACATGTTAATTAATAATTACTCAATAAATATTATTCAATTAATTAATTATTTAATAAATCCTATTATTCCGTTTAAATGTTTCACGAATAAAAATACCTCTGAAAAGATTAAGTTTGTGCCACACACTTCGTAAACGTTTTTATTTTTTAAAATTCTTTTTCACTCTTTTTAAAACAAACATAAGAGTTTTATTATTTATATTTTGGAGAGAAAAAGCTTTAAAAATTTAAAAATTCAAAATGGACTTTTAAAATCTTCTCGCCAAATGTCCTGCGATCAAGGCCATAACATTTAATCTGAAATTCACAAAGACCACACGGAGTTGTGGCTACATATTTCAGACTGACTCATGTGATCACCCTGTGGAATTTGTGGCGCAGGATCAGATGTCGGGTTTGTGATGCAATGAATGGTTTTCAGACGGCTATCTGAATTTAAGTAATTTTAACTGATTTGTATTGCATTTTACTTAGGATATGATCCGATTATCTAGCGCTAGTTATAAAAAATAAGTATTCATTGAAAGCGAAGATTTGTTGGGGCATTGGTCCTGGTTGCAATTACGTATTGAATTTCTTAATGTATTTTTTTTTGGTTTTTGTCGATTTAAAAATTAATAATCAGTTTGGAATCAACCGAGGTTTTTTCTTTTTGCCTTTCGATTCTTAAGTAGATTATTAGTATTAAATTGTTCGTAAAAAAATAAAATTAAATGTAACATGTATTGATATTGCATTAAGCTTAAAATCATAATTAATTCTTATAAAAGCCTTCAAAAAAAATTAAAACAAAAAATACCAATTTTTATTTACTTCAAAGAATTATAATTACAAATAAATAATTATAAATAAAATTATAATTAAATAAAAACAGAAACAATCAAGCTTTAGGCGGATGATTTCAATGCCGACCGTTTCGAAATTTGGAGTTCGAGATCGGATGTCAACATTTCAGCTGACAAATGGATTTATCCCTGAGGCGACAGAATTTTGATATTATTATTGATATTATTATTATTATTTGGTGAATTATTGGGTGAATTCCACGGAAAACATTCTCTTGGGTCGAACAATTTATTTTAGCAATTTATGTAATATTTCAGTCTCATTACATATATTAATGTTCTAAGTGTAAAATGTGATGATTTAAAGTTTAAATTTTCATGCTTGTTCGATTTCATAGCTGACATTTCAGTGGTGCAATTTTTGTGCAACAGTTTCATTCTGAATATGTAAATGTTTTAATTGAAGAATCTGTGAAATACGACCACATACAAAACCAAATATGTTTTTATTTGTTTCTTTTTTCAAGAAGCAGACCGTCCGCTTCAGCACTCAAACAACCAGCTCTCCAACGAAGCTGTAGAGGCCAAGAAACGTTGTCGACGCTTGGAACGTCTACATCTTCGCAAACGTACATCAGCTACCGAACTGGAGTGACAAATCCGTGCCAAGCTGACCATTCTCAACTCCAGAGCATCTTCTATCAAGGAAGAACTCAGCTCCAACGCCGATCCACGTTCCATGTGGCGCTCACTTCATAACCTATTGCATAGTAACTCTTTAACGCTGTGATCGACATGCTTTTGAGCAAAATCGACAAGTCGATCAGCGTCAGCGGACGCTCCGGGTCACAGGAGAAATGTAATTACATAGCCTTTGCTGATGATCTCCTTCTGCTGTCGTCAACTGACATTGGAATGGAAATTATGTTAAAACAACTGGAAGTGGAGATGGCTAAAGTTGGTCTCATGATGAACCCTGACAAATGCGCCTCGATGAGAACTGAAATTGTAAACGAAAGCAGTGGATAGTAAACTCCATGCCTTACTTGAAGCTCCAAGGACAAGGAATCAAGGCTCTTAACATTACCGACACATACAAATACCTCGGTATTCAGATAGGGCCACGAATGAAACTTGCATCATCTGCATACAGAATTCAGACAGGCCTCCATTCCATTTCGCGATCTCCTCTCAAACCTTGCCAAAGATTATACATTCTTCAAACACACTTACTACCTAGCCTAACTCATTATCTTACATTCAAAAAACTTGCTCTCCGTTCCTTCACTGCTTCTGACGTTGCAATTACACGTGCAGTGCGAAGATGGATACGACTGCCGAAGGATACCCCGAATGCATTCTTGCATGCCTCAGTCAGGTTGCGATGCCGGCTGTGAGGTAACCGAGTCACTGGGCCACATTTTTCAAAATTGTCATTCAAGACATGACTCCATAGTTCGCATGCTAGAAGCGATACTGAAAAGGAAAGGCTACTCGACCAGGTTGGAACCAAGAATTCCAACTGAGCTAGGAACAAGAATTCCTGACTTATGTGCCTGCAATAAATCTGAGTACATCGTTTGCGATGTTACATTGATCTCTGACGTCTTTTGACTTGATAGAGTTTACGGTTTCAAAGTCAACAAGTATGACAGACCCGATATTCACAAGTGGATGAAGCAAAACAATCCATTCCCCAAACCTTGTGAAGGGAGACAGAAATAACTCATCATAGCATTCATCGTTAACTGGAGAGGGGCAGTCTCTTTGGAGTCCTGGTTTCTGGAAAATGCATGGCGTCACAAGGAGATTCCTCATGTGGATCTCAATAAGGACGTTGCTGGAGACTTACAAGATTTGGAATTTTTTTAAGCAAAGCACCTGGAGGAGGCACAAAAGAATGTCCCAGGGTTGTCGACGGACAGACAATAATTACAATAATTTGTAAATAGCAACATTTTAATTTCATTGTACTTGGGTGATCCCTGACCCGTTTGAGGACCTTATCATCGCGGTGTGGTTTTATATTGACTGTTTTTCGAGAAAGAGTTTTAGGGCTGAATAAAATGTTTTAAAGTAGGTTTTTTTCCCAGAAAGGAAAAATCATGCCTCCAAGGTACAACAAAAGATGCAAATACAGAGGAGATCGGAAATCGGGGAGGCAGCAGGAGATTTCTGGTGATCAAAACGAAACCATCTAAGAGAGAATTGAGAAGAAAGGCAAGACAAAAACTTCAGAGTCCGATGAGAAAAAACATCGCGAAGGGTGCACAGTCACTTCTCAACGGGGATTACGGTGAGGAGAAGAAAACAATCCTCATTAAATGCTAATTGAATAATACTTGTCTCTACACCATCATTTGCTAAGCTTGTCGGTACCTGATGTTTCAACATAACTGTCATTCAACAACTGTCATGAGCGAAGTGAGAAGATTCGGGGTTTCAGCCGAACAAAGGGATTCAGTGGTGATCAGAGGTGGAATCTCTGGGCCACAGTATTCAGAACTGCCACAGAACCAACGGTCCGCGCCACGCAAGTCACGGTTCCTAGTAAGAATGCTTGAGAACAGGTTGAGGGAGAAAGGATACGTAACGAAATTTGAACCCAGAATTCCAAAGGTACTAGGAACTAGAATTCCAGATCTTTGCGATTGGAGCAAGTCAGAATACATCGTTTGCGATGTCGAGGTTATCAAAGACATAATGGGACTAAACCGATGGCATGAATTCAAGTTGAACAAATATGACAAACCTGATATTCATAGATGGATGGAACAAAACAGCCCGATTGCTAATGCGGAGAGGCAGAAAGGATTGATCACGGCTTTCATATTGAATTAGAGGGGCGCGGTGTCTTTGAAGTTCTGGGACTTTTGGAAGGCACGTGATGTCACAAGAAAACTTTTTATGTGGATATCTATTAAGGTGTTACGAGAGACATACAAGATCTGGAAATTTTCCAAGCATAGTACCTGGAGAAAACACGAAAGAAAGGGCCGAAAATGATGCACTAAGAACACTTTCAATATTCCATGACAATTCAGTCGAAAATTTACTTAATCATTTTTAATCTTTCTATTTGAATTCAAAATATTCATATTATGGTCCTTGGGTGATCCCTGACCCGTTTGAGGAATTTAAATAATACGGTGATGTTTTCTGATGAGGATTTTTGAAAATGTTAGAGGGCTGAATAAAATGATTCGTAGTAATTATTATTTTACGAAATCGACTCCGTGTACGGTTGAGTTCAATTGAAATTATTTTGTCTAAACAATCTCCAATTCTTGTCTCTTTTCATTCATCCATTTTAAAATAGATGGATGGATAAACGATTAGATGGTTGGATGGATGGAATCATGCCAAAGACGTCATAGGAAGGCAATTAATTGGATGGTAAATAAGCATCTTTTAATCTCATTTATGGTTTTAATCCAAGAAATTGAGGTCGTAAATAATCTGCATCCGAGAATAATTGCATAAGTTAAATATTTTTAAATTTTTTTTTACAAATTTGTTAACATGAAATAATATTTAAACGTAATTACTTCAACAATAACATGCATCATTAACAATATATTTAAAACTTTAATAGTAATGACATAATAAATATAATAATCATTAAACATTATCAACCACAACTATGTAAAATTACTGCCATATCATTCTAGCAAATAATAATTTTAATAATAATAAATTAATTATGAAATACCTTTCTATGGCCACTGCCCCAAGGGTATTGACAGATCCGTTTATGGATACTCCTTGAAGGTATGGAAAGAGTTTGCACACTGCTGGACCAAATTCCCATTCTGCAACGATTTATAATTTTAAGCGTAATTATCCAGAATTTAAATTTAATTTACGAATATTTCAAATGTAAGATAAATTGCAAACATAAATATGTAATTTAATCGTAATATTTTCTTGTGATTTTTAATTTGTGATAAATAATTTCTAAATTATTTAGTAAGTCAAAAAAAAAAAAAAGCAATCTTCAGTGCCAACAATGAAACCCGAAACTAGTCCAAACGAATGGGCGGTGCCAAAATGTTAGCAGTAAAAAATGTTACCTTTCAGCTTCCCAAGTCTATGGGCTTTGTTCGAGGAAAGTGAGCTCTTTATTTTACAGTGGCTTTTCAGAGTTTTTGGGTTTTTGAATTTTTGTCAAGGGGATGGATTTTGGAGCTTTATAGCTAAAAGTCGGGGATTTTTATGATGGATTGATTGAAAGCCAATGAAATGCGTCAAAGCGTCTTTTGTTTTACTGACTTGCATTCGTATCTCTAACAAAATGTTGAACATTGACATTTAATAATGCATCCATGGAACAGAGACAATGGAACTTTTGAATTTTATGACGAAAAATCATCAGCATTTTAGAATGGCAGTCCATCAAAGCAGCTTTACGAGGGGGACAAATTGTTCTGAAATTCCATTTGATTTCATTCTTCG
>JAJTWR010000434.1:115000-155000 GCA_021613335.1 Whitmania pigra | reverse complement strand
TTATAATTTATAAGCCTGTCTTTACTCAGGAAACGATTTTAAGATTTTGTGCCCTTCATTCTTCTGAAACTCTTTTTAAATCATAAAATTCACATAAAACATATTTTATTTAAAATATTATTATTTATTTCTGCAATTTCTATTATTTGAAATTGAAATTTATTTTATATTTAAAAAGCAGTTTAGATGTAAATAGAAAAAACATTATACTATAATTTAATAAAATATAATGTAATATAGTTTAATATGAAATTCATGGATCTATTTGTCTAGCGTACATTCCCAAAGGCTCTGGCATTAATTCGGTGCGGTGAGTTTGAATGACTTTGTGAATATTTCAAACTTCAATAACCCCTGCTAATAATTGCTTCGAAATTTTAAATTTATTGCTTCAAATTTTAAATAAATTCAAAATGTGTCAAAACTGACTTAGTTGTAAATATAATTACCAACTATTACGTTAAGTATCGTTTAAGTTGCTCTTAATGAAATTATGACCTCACAAACAAGCAAAACAGCTGTTTTGAAGATGATGATGATGATGATGATCAAGACCATCCATTAATACGAAAATGGAAATTACCCACGAATTTGAACCTTCACTCTTTCAGTCATAAACTTATTGCAGAGCTGGTGTTCGCGCGCCACGCCCTTTTGAAGAGCTTTGACGATGATGATGATGATGATAACGATGATGATGATGATAACGATGATGGTGATGATGATGATGATGATAACGATGATGATGATGATGACGATGACGATGACGGTGTTGTTTTGAGAATTGTTTTTTTAATGTGACGGTTTTTTGTTATTATAAATAGATAATAAAAAGTATTTATCGTGTTTATCTTACTTACTGATGACAATCTCTTCATCGCTGGACTTAATCTAAAAGATCTCATCAATAAGAGAAATCGACCTCTTATCCAATTGGCTTTGTGCACATAAGCACATAATAACAAAAGATTTGCCGCAATCACCAATTACATATCAACGACACTCTTAATAACCGTGTAAGTTCTTGCAGATTTCTTGGAATCTTGTAATCTTATGTGGAAAGGTCATATTAGTTTCATACATACCAAAGTTTCTAGAAATTATGGTATCGTATCTCGCGTTACCGGCATTATCAATACAAAAACCTCACTCACTCTGTATCATATTTATCTTATTGCAATATCGTTTGGGAATCCACTTATCCATCTCGTCTAAACTCACTAATCACAGCTCCCTACTCACCATCTTTCGTCGTCATCCTCTATTATCGTCTCAGTCCCTATTCATTAGCCATAATATTCTTAATATCCACCAATTAAGTACATTTCAAATAAGCCTATTCATTTGCAGATATTCCCAAAGCATGCTGCCTTCTTTATTTGATGGTTATTTCGAATTGATAAGTGATTGCCATTCTTGCAATGCCCACGAGTTTCGGTCTGATCCGGCCAGATCAACCTTGAAATAGTTCTCCACAAAAGGCACTGGTCTTCCAGCTCACCTTAACCAATATTAAATCGTCCACATCATTATCAATGATCAAAAGATTATTTAAGTCGCACTTACTTAGTTCGAATACTATTAACTTGAATTCGCATGGATCGCCAAAATTAATCTAAACTAATATTTCGTTCACAGTCGGTTTAATTATGTTCATTTAATTAGGTTGTATCCTTAGCGGGTTCTATGCACCCTTCGGGCATCCTTTTGGCTGTCATTCATTGTTGATGTAAATTTTGATAAGGCCAAGAAGAAGAATAAATAAAGTAATAATGTAATTTTGTTATAATCATTACCATCATCAATATAATTGATATAACTGCAAAATCCAAATAATTAACTTCAAAATTAATATAATTAACTGCAAAATAATTACAAATAACAAATGATGAAATCAAAAGTTATTATTGAGTTTGTGGTCAAAATTCCTGGCATCATTTGGTAGATTGCTCCTTGGAAAGTCATGCGTGACGGATGTCGACGAAGCGTGAGAGAATTATTGCAAGCATTATTGCGTTTTCCTAAGATGCAAAATTATGAATTATGCAAGAATTTTTATTAAATCAATAATCATTATAAAATCAGTATTTATGAATTGAATTGAAATTATCACACAAAGAGTAGCTTATGTTATGCATTTTAATTATTAAAATTAGTATGTCAGTCAAATAAGTAATTTTATTTTATCTAAAAAAATATGAAGAATATCAACCATCCGCTTGCAATAACACATTAGCTTTCGAGCCATTTTGTTAGAATAACAGTAATAATAGGTAATAACAATAAAAATAATGGAAGTAAATACTAATAATTGCAATATCATATTTACTAAATTCATTGAATTATTATTTTATATTATTTAATACATTTTATTTTATTGTTTAATTAAATTAAATAAAATAAGGAAAACTGCCAATGTAGACACATTAAAATTAATATTTAGAAAAACTACGTCTATGGACATTATTTTCAAGAACTGATTTTTTTGTGATTCAACCTGACCCTAAATTACAGAACTTAGAGCTACCGCGGAGCTAACCGACAGGGAATCATCAGAGGAGTTCCCCCGTCATCAAACGTTTCGGCCCAAACTCCTGACGTTCTCGATGGGTGGGCCACACCCGTTGATCAGGCGGGTGTCCCTGTCGGTGAAAACCCAACTCCATCATAACGCACCGCGCGTTATATGGTTGTCGATGAGATTCACGACGACCTTTGCGCATCGATCCCATATAATGCAAACTGAGCGTTATAATTTCTTTGAAGCGGCCGCCGTCACTTAGAAATATGCGCTCACCGGACGCGGGCATATATTGCCTCAAGCGCTCAATCGCGTTTTTACGTCATTTGCGAATGCCCGAGCCAACATCTCAACATCCAAACCGCGATCTCTATTCTTAGCAACGCTTACGATCTATCATCTCCCAAATCCAACACGATGCTGCCTCTGCAGCCTCCGACATTTTTATCATAACCCTAGTTTTTTCCCAGCTCGGTAAACCCATTTGAGTGAGGAACGTGTAGGCTGACTTACCAACTGAACCTCTCGCCCCAACTTCAATGGGCATTAGCGCTACCCGAAACCCGCTCACCTCTAGATCTTTCGCTAGCTCAGAGTATTTCTTTCAGCACATTACTTGCTTCGATCCTATCTTCCCATGGGACAGTCAACTCTATCAAAATGAGAGCGCCTGACGAGGCGAGAAAAACATCCCTCCTCTTGCCGCTATCCCGAAGCAGATAGAGCTTCCACCACTTCCTTTAGGACCTTATTGTGTCGCCACGTGTACCCTTGTTGAGACACATTCGCAACTTGAGAGCACATGATGAAGTGTCTCGAAACCGCCGCAGAGCTCACATTTACAGTCTTCCGTCAAAACCCATCTTCGCAAATCGTCTTTAGATGGAAGTTGGTCATAAATCGATCTTATCAGAAAGGCCAGACGATTTGGAGACATCCTCCATATCTCGTTCCAACCGATGGAACGCTGAACCACGTCTTCCCATGCGGTCCATCTACCCTGCTGTGTCTGCTGTACTGCCTTAATGACTCGATCTCCTTCCAAATCCCTCCTCCTCTCCTAAATAATAAGCCTTGCCCTTCTTTGAACGTCTGTTCCGCAACTGACTTATCGATTTCATCCTGTGCTGAGAACTTCCTTTTAGTTCTTAACAGTGGTCTAACTTCGCGGATCCTGATTTCCGCAGAGTTATTCAACATCCACTGCGTTCTTATTTTAGAGACCTCATACTTTTCCACCAGGGAACAAAGAGGTAACGTTAACTTCGAGTTCTTACTGTATAGGGCAACAGATGACATCCCTGGAGGGATGCCCAGGCCATGATCTGATGTATCGAACGGTTCCTAGCTTTCCTTATAACTCGCCTCACTTCCTCAATCGACGGAGATGTCAAGCTAAAAACACTGGTAGTGAGAGTCACCACTGGGATGCCTTGTCTCACAGGAAGAGGAATGTGACGAAGGGAATCACAATACGTATTAGTGAGGTGCTCTTCCAGTTCTTCTTTACCTACACGAAGCTCACCAGACTTCGGAGGGTCGAGTAACGCTCTCCCATATCTGTAAGGATCACTGAAAAACTTCCTATGAGCTCTCCTCCTCTCATAGTTCTTTTGCCTAACACACTCGGCACGGCGAAGGTTTCTCACACGTTCCTTCAACTCTTCCCACACAATTGAAATATTTGCTTTCTCATCGTCTTTGGCACTCTTCCACCGACGACGAAGTGCCTTCTTCTCACATTCAGCCTTGTTGCCCTTTTGATTTCAGAGGTTTTACAAGTCGTTTCTCAGCAACAACCCCGTACCTCTCCAAACACTTTCTATATACGCAGTCAGTGAAGGACTTTAGGGAAGTGTCTCTTTTCATTACTTTCTTGAGATCGCTTTTGAGAACGACATCCAATCCGTCCCAACCACTCCTATCATTACCTTGAAGGAACTTGATTCTAGCTCGTGGAGGGTCTTCCGTGAGGCAGAAAACTCGAACATACTCGGAACTGGGATGAGACTCCGGTCCGGTATCGTTCGTCGTTTTACCTGAATGCTCAGCCGCATCAGAACGCTGTTTCTTTACCTCCCCTTTGCATTTCAGCTTTGTCTGGTGAATCTTAAGTCCCTTCTCGGTCTGAAACACACGACCACATCTACATCTGCTTACTGGCAAGCCATTAGCCAGTCCGTAGTCAGAAACCGACATTCGATATGGTTACCGTAGGAGCATTGATAGGTCCGTCATTCTTCCCCTCCTTTCGGCAGGGACCCAAGAGGCATGATTCTTTTTCAGTCATACCAAGCAGTGATGGGCTTTAACTACTTAAAAAGTAGTTAACTACTGTAGTTAACTATTTTTATAAAAAAGTAGTTAGTAACTATTTTTAACTACTTTTTAAATAAGTAGTTAGTAACTACTCCTTAACTACTTGCATAGTAGTTAACTACTTTTTAACTACTTTTTTAACTACTTTTCCGTTGACATTTGATAAAATTAATTTTCTGGACAATTGAACAAGACATAATTATTAGCATATTTATTTATACCAGTGTAACATTTTCAACAAAATTTTATTGTCCAAATTAATCAAAAACAGAAGTATTCAGTAGGTTTCAAGCGATCCCTTAAAAAAATCGTCATGTCAATATGATTATCCGATAATTTACATCGTCTGTTACATAAAACCTGCCCTGCTACACTAAAAAGTCTTTCAACTGCTGCTGAACTTGGTAATGTTGAATTAAGCTTGATGAATGCACCACAAACAGCTGGATAATTAAGTAGAGTTTGTATATTTCTTGCGGAGTTTGATAAATAATCATTAAGTTGTTCAGCTACCTCATTATCACAAGAGTTTGGTACACTTTCCATATAGTCATATAAATCATCATATTCACTGTTCTGAGCCATTTATATAAAACGTTTTCAGAATACGACTAATAAGAGTAATAATTCAGAAGCGAGAAATGGCGGTAGTAAGCAAAAGTTGAAAACTAAGAAACTATGCTTATAAAGTGATGTACCAAATTGTAAATTGGAAAAAGTTAATTTTATTCATTTTATTTTAAAAATTTTTTTAAAGAGTAGTTATTAACTACTTCCTAACTACTTTAAAGTAGTTATTAACTAGTAGTTAACTACTTATAGTTAGTAACTACCCATCACTGATACCAAGTTTGTTAATCACAACGGGTTGCTAGCCCAGGAGCAAAACTCGTCTTTCCCAGCCGTCACCCGTCTATCCCGGTTGTCACTCGGCCTATTCCCGAGTGCCAAATGGCCAATGCCTCGACGTAGAACTGGTAACTCCTACCTAAATTACAGTGCTACATTGCGAACATACAAAAGACTAATAAAAGCATCATGCCTGAAACGGTTACAAAAATTGCTAATAAAAATATTTTAAATTTATAAAATGTATGTTTCTATCAAAATGCATCTGAATTTGCTAATAACAATATTTTAAATTTATAAAATGTAATTTTTGAATTTTTTCAAAATGTATCTGAATTTAAATGCTAAATTTCAAACTTATTTCTTCGTTCTCTTTCGAGCTTCCGTGACGTTTGATCGATTTTCAATTGGTTGTTGGCGATGGATTCTCAGAAAAGATACTGGTTGCCGTTGGAAAATTGAGCTAATTTCTTAAAAATTAGCGGACATCAGATATCGAACATCATCGCAAGAAAAGATGACGCTAAAATGAAATGGGGAAAAGAAGGAAGAAGTCAATGACAAAGTTTTAAAGTGAACTTGATTACATTAAATTTTATTAAATTATATCAAAGTTGATTATATTTAAAATTTATTTTACAATGCCTCCAGTGATTTGAATGACCGATTCAGATGTACATTTAAGGAACTCAGTCTATTTATACTTTTCTTAGTTTTAAAATATAAACAATGTTATTTTATATTTAAAAATATAAACTATGTTCATTTTTATATTTTTAGCTGTAACAAATTTAAACGAATTTTTAAGTTATTTAAGAAATAAAATGTAAAAAGTTTCAAACTCTTAAATAAATCTACCGACAGTTGCTTATTACTTGTCCTATATCTTCGCATCTCATTTTTTCGTGAAATAAGCATTTAAGACCAAAATCAGTGAGTATTTCGTGGAACGGTTAAATAAAAATAAATTTATTAAAACCAACTCAATAAATCTGTAATATTTACAATGAAAATATTTCGAATTATTTAGAATTAACATTTTTTGATCATCTATCATTTGAAACATCACGTATAATAACAAATTAAAATTTATAATCAAAATAAATTTAGGAAATGGTTTGTTAACATTTTGGTGCCAGATTATTTTTAAGGTCAATAAATTACTTTACTTGTGTAAAACGCTTTACATGACAGGATGAGGTTTTACTACCCTTGGACATTCCCTCGGGGTTAGAGTAATTATTTATTTGACGTATATTTAAAATTTTCATTTTTTTAATAATGTTGTTAATTTGTTATGATTGAAGGGTTTTTAAAAATATATATGAGTCATTTAAAACAAACTTTTTATGAAAAAGGAGAACGTCATTTTCCGCTATTTTTGTTCCTCAAATTTCTTACTTTTCACATTTGTTGACGTCTTTGTTTCGCTTCCGGTTAGATTACTTCAAATATATATAATATAATAATAATATAATATAATATAATATAATATAATATATATAATATAATATAATATAATATAATAATATAATATAATATAATAATATAATATAATATAATATAATATAATATAATATAATATAATATAATATAATATAATATAATATAATATAATATAATATAATATAATATAATATAATATATATAATATAATATAATATAATATAATATAATATAATATAATAATAATATAATATAATAATAATATAATATAATATAATATAATATAATATAATCTAATATAATATAATATACTATAATATAATATAATATAATATACTATAATATAATATAATATAATATAATTATTATTATTATTAATATTATTATTATTATTATTAGTCCGATATAAAAGGGGAGGAGCAGATCAAGGGTGACTGCATAGAAGTTAATTGAACAAATTGAAGCCCCAGTTCGTCAAGTAAGTGATAAATATGTTATAGATCTCATTGTTGAGGTGGGAATAATCTTGACAATTGATACCAATTGGAAGATTAAAATCCCCATAATGCAAACGAGTCCAGAAATTCTTCATAAATACGTCAGGCAATGAGCATTTTTATTGAAATAGAGTTGAAACCAGTGGGTCTATAATAAATAATAATTCTACAGACAAAATAGTATTTGAAAATGTCAACACTGACTATTTCAATGGGTTTGTATTTCAGGGTTTTTTTATAATAACAAAATATCTGTCATAACAAGAACCCTGATACTCTTGTGAGAAAAATAAGCTGTCAGGTTAGTTGTTCAGCCAAGTTCCAACTAAACCAATAATCTCTAGATTGTAAGTTTTCAAAAGTAAAAATATTTGTTAATTGTCGTGTGTTTTTTCAACGTTGTTTGCGAAGCAAAGTATTATGAACAAACTCCGCAAATTTGATCCAGCAAACTGCTCTGCAAAGATGGACAATAGAGGTCATATGGTCGCAATTTTAAAGCACTCGTTGATCGAGGCAAAATGTCATCAAAGCTTAGAGTTTTGCCAAAACAATAAAAAGAATTTATGAGATTCCGGATCTGCTCTTTCTGAGAATTTAAGCACTTGTTAGGTTGATTGGAATTGGAGGAGGAAAAATCTGCCAGGTAGAATGTTGAAATATGAGCTTCGCATTTTACCACAACATTTCATGACGCGACATTTCACTGACGGAATCAGTTTGTGTTTAGCTGCAACAACATAATCATGGTCTGGTAAGCTGACTCGATATTCTTGCTTTATCATCCTGGCTCAAGAAACAAACTTATTTATATCCTAAAACTGATGATAACTCTTCCAAATGCGCAGAAATTTCCATCAATATGTTTGGTGTGTGAGTCGTTCTGTGAACGGATCAGTTTGACCGGCACCGAGCGATAAACGATCTGACTGAAACAAAGCTAATCGTGATTTTCGGACAAAAAAAGTAATGTTTTATTAACGTCCGTTGCATAGCTAGATGATTAGGACGGTTCTCCATTTTTTTTCGGAGCTTCATTCCCAAAGATTATATAGTTTCAGCAATTTAAAAATTTATTATACAATTTTGAAAATTTATTATTTTTTAAATTTTGGCGAGAAGTTGGTAAGTTTCATCAGCCTGTTTCTTGATACTTTAAAATTGTTCACGTAACTTAATCGGGCTGATTCTGAATTCATTCAAAAGGAACTGCTTCACGGTTTCGTAATCATCTGATTAATCGCTTGTCAATCTCGAGATAAATGATTTTGTTTTGCCGTTCAAGCACATTTGAAGAAGTTTAACCTTAACAACTTCCTCCACTTGATGGAGCAAAAAACAATTTTCAAGACATTCAAAAAAGCTAGGGATCTCACTAGAATTATCAGGTAATTCACACAAAACATTTTTCATAGCCTTACCGTATAATTTAATCTATTGAGTCTTTTTCAGCCGCTTTTGTTTCCTCTTTTTTTGCTTAAGTGGATATTTTCTTCGCGCGATTCCTTTTTTTTCTGAATTGTCTGTCTTCTTCATCTCTTTGTTGCCACCTAGATAGTTCTAATTCTCGAATTCTAAATTCTTGTTCTTTGAGTCTTAGTTCTTGTTCGTCTTTTTTTGCTGGCGAATTAAGTCATGCATATTATCGCACTTTCCTTTCTGTTAAAATTCTCCATTGTTCAAATTTTGTTGCTTCTCGCAAAGTTTCTATTTCTTCAGCTGGAGGAATGCTAGGAGCATCAGCTTCTTCTTTCAGGATTAACTCGGCCCACAAGTTCAATAACTGTGGTCTCAGCAAAACCTCCATTTCCTTCACTTTCCTTCCCGCTGCTTTATAGCATATTTATATATATTTTATATAATATACATTTATATAATTAAGTTTAGCAATCAGTCGTTCAGTTGGCATCTTTTTCACTTGTGCTTGTTTTTCTGCGTCCATTTTGTCCATGTTGTCTGATGTTTCTGTTGTTGTCGTAGCTTATTCAAACGTTCGTTAGAAATACTCAGTCCGTTGAATGCTTCAGTTCATCGAAATATTCAGTTCATTGAATATCTCAGCATCAATTTAGGAAGCGTTTAAGTACTCAAATTTATTTATTTTTGCATATTTATTGTAATTTATTGTTACATTTTATGAATTACTTTACGTTAGCTCGCATAATAGTCACATTTACAAATAACACCTTCAAATCATGTTAAGATCGTATTAATATCGACATCAGATGTAACAATTATTCACAAAGGCTGCATAAATAATGAAAAGTAATTTTTTAAGAAAACAATTTTAAAAAAATGCGTCCTTCTACTTTAATTGCCAAACTTCACTTGTAAAAACTCAAAAAAACCGAGATAAAAACATAAAAACATACACACATGGTCACTTAATGGTTTGTGAAGAGATACGGTGATCGATTGGCCGTAAAAGTCATCCCTTAATATCGCTCTGTGGAACATCAACTAAGTACTGGCTGTACTAACTTATGAGGTCGATGCACTTAACTTGGTTTAGATGAGTTATTATGTACTTTATAATATAATTACATTTTAAATATAATTTTAACTGTAATTAAGGTGATGTTTAATATTATTACTGTCACGTTCTTTACTCGAAGCCCGTAACAGGTAATACCACTGCCACCACCAACACTCAGTTCTTTACCAGAAACAAGGAATTGTAATTAAAGCTTTATTTACAAGCTAAAATCTTAGACTAAAAGCCGCAGGAAACAGCCAGAAACCAGTCATCAAACCCATAAAACAGTTAAAAAAAATATGTTTTATAAACGTCAGTTGCATAGCTAGATGAGTAGGACGGTGCTCCCGCAGCGGGGTTCGAATCCGGGCTGCCATCGTGAGAGGAGCAGCCTTAACCACTAGGCCATGCGGGTGAACTGGCCCTAAAGCAGCTCTCTTCAAGCCCATATTTATAAGCGTTGGATCCGATTAGCAATTCTAATACAATCTACTAAAATATCAGCCAATCCTAACAAATTCTACTAAAATGGCAGCCAATTGAAATTCACGGAAAAAGGTGAATACAAGCCTACCAGTTGTCCTAAAAACATTAATCAATTACTTCCTCCTGGAGTTTAAGAATAACATTGGCTGACAAAAGCCAATAATTTAAATGCAATGAAATGCACTCGCGAGCCACAAATCATTCAGTTAATAACGAATCTAGGAGAAATGTCTGGTGGTCTCACAGACCCAGCCATGATAATTATTAAACCATTCACTTTTTATATTGAGAGCTTTAATAACAATAATTAAAAATAATCTGTAATAATATCACTAAATATGGTCGATCTAATTTTTTCAAGGATTTGAATTATAATTTCAGTCGAATATTTCCCAGTGTCCTTAGATGTAGTTGTAAAAATAATTATGATCTCAATTATTTCGGTTCATTCGGGTTATCGCTCAACCATGACAGGTCAAATTCCGAAAAAGAACAAAAAAAGAAAAGAAATTTAATCCAAAGTTTAAAAAATAAAAATATAACAAAGACCATTTAAAGTATACTTTTAAATTTAAAATATTTAAAGCATTTTATTTGAAGTTGTTGTAAGAAGCAATCTTATACTTCCCTGTTTTTTGGCCTCTTGAAATATTTAAAACAAAATAATTTTGCAATAAAACTTTTGAAATATATAGCGCTCGCATCTCTACATACGCCTCTGACGCACTGCATCTGTTAACAATTTTTCATCCGTTTTAGAAAAGCATTTTGAGAATAGCTCAAAAATTAATTCAGTTTATTATTTTTTAATTTAAATCCTCTTCGTGGTTTTCATTAATAATGAGAGAGCAGGCATTGAATTGGAAAATAAAAGAGCTGGCTTTTTTGTTAGTTTGAAAAGCTTTTTAAGATATTTTGATGGAAAAATTATTGTAGAAAATTTATAATATTAATTATTATTATAGAATATTAAGCTTAGACATGGATGTTTATTTGAATTATCTCTGAAATTAATATAATATAATGAATATATTAATAAATTTAAAACATCGTAATATTGTATATAATTTATTAATTATATTATCGTTTAATATGATTCAATGTCATATTAGTTTAATAGCATATTATTTTAATTTGTCATAGTAATTACTAAATCTCCTTACATCCGCTGATGACGATCCTCAGACATCTTTAAAATCGTTGAAACCTTCGTAAATATTTATTTTGTTGGGAGAAATAAATCGAAACCACTAACTTATTTATGTTGTGCAGGTACATTTGTTAAAGTGTTCATATTTATAGAAGATGTTCAATATTGCTATAATTAACAAATATTATTAATGTTATCATTAACTTTCAAATTCATAAAAGTATTTCTTGAAAATTATCTTGTTAACCTTAAAAGTAGTGAAAACATTAAATTATTAGGGCATTAATCCTTCACTTTTAAACTTATTTTATATTTTCATGCATTAACTAGAATCAGAATTTAGAATTTTTTTAAGTTATTATTATTCAATAGTTCTTTAAAATTGATCATTTAAACGCGCCAGTAAGTTGTGAATTCAGAGGTTGTTGAAATTTCCTTTTATAAGACCTCTCATGCTCATGCTCTCAATGCTGTACTGATCATGATGATAACTTTGACTACGATGACGATGGCGTTGATGATGATGGTGAAGATATTACAATAATTTAATTTATAAGGCACCATGTGTATATCGTCAAAAACACCTATTATATGATGGCGATGATGGTGATAATGACATGCTAAGATCGCTACCCAGAAAATTCATATCCATAGTTACACCCTCTCATCCTTGTGAGCTTGAGTGGCTGAAATGCGAGAAGAAGGCACTCCGTCGTCGGTGGAAGAGTGCCAAGGAGGATGAGAAAGCAGGTATTTCAGTTCTATGGGAAGAGTTGAAGGAACGTGTGAGAAACCTTCGCCGTGCCGAGTGTGTTAGGCAAAAGAACTATGAGAGGAGGAGAGCTCATAGGAAGTTTTTCAGTGATCCTTATATAGATATGGGAGAGCGTTACTCGACCCTCCGAAGTCTGGTGAGCTTCGTGTAGGTAAAGAAGAACTGGAAGAGCACCTCACTAATACGTGTCGTGATTCTTTTATGGAATTCCTTACCTTTTGTATAAAAGATGCCCGAAGGTGCTGTATTTGCTGCACTCCCTCATCGAAAGGGCTTGGCAGTCAGGCATTGTGGATGATGAGTGGAGAGTCGCAGAAGGCGTCTATATACCAAAGGAACGGGACTCCATTCGCCTAAATCAATTCAGACCTATTTTGCTGTTGAATGTAGAAGGGAAGATATTTTTCTCTTTGATTGCATCGAGACTCACTGAGTATGTTTTGTCCAATAAGTATGTTGATACATCGATTCAGAAGGGAGGTGTTCCAGGCGTGCCTGGTTGCATAGAGCCAAGAGGCGCCGCCTGAGTTTGTACATTGTGTGGCTCGACTTGGCGAATGCATGCGGGTCGGTACCTCACCAACTCATATGGAAAATGTTGGAGGTTCATCATGTGCCGCGTAACGTAATTCAAATTATACAGACGTATTTCAGAACACTTTGAACAACTTCAATGGCCTTCTTGGGTGGTGCCGAATGGCTTTTAAACCTGCAAAGTCCAGAAGTCTTGCCCTTGTTAAAAGAAAAGTCTGCAGCGACATCTCTTTTGTTGTAGCGGGTTCCGAGGAACCGGTTAAGAGCCTAGGCCGAGTGTTTGATGATTCGCTGAACCAAGATAAGAGCCAAGAGAGTTGCACTGTCGAACAGGCTGTTGTGGGTTTGAAGGCAATCGGAGAGGCACCCTTGCAGGGAAGGTTTAAGGAGTGGTTGTTCCAGTTTGTGCTCCTCTCAAGGCTGCTGCGGCCATTGACGATATATGAGATCGGATTGCCCCCAGTCGAAAGATTAGAGAGGAAAGTTAACAGATGCATCAGATCGTGGCTTGGGCTGCCTCCAGGGATGTCATCTGTTGCCCTCTACGGTAAGAGCTCAAAGGTTAACTTTACCTCTTCGTTCCCTGGTGGAAGAGTATGAGGTCTCTAAAATAAAAAAGCAGTGGATGTTGAACAACTATGCGGACATCAGGATCCGCGAAGTTAGACCACTGTTAAGAACTAAAATGAAGTTCTCAGCACAGGATGAAATCGATAAGTCAGTTGCGGAACTGACATTCGAAGAAGTGCGAGGTCCTATTCAGGCGGATCGTCAAACTGTTGGGTGGAACCACTTCGCAAAATGGTCTGAGTCTTGCCCTGCGGTTAGGGCAAGGCTTATTATTCAGGAGAGGAGGAGGGATTTGGAAAGAGATCGAGTCAAAAAGATCATTAAGGCAGTGCAGCAGGCACAGCAGACTCTGCTGAGCAGAGTAGATATGTCTCATATTATTAATATTGTTGTTGTGGAATATTTTATATTTGGTTACACATCGATGATGTTGTCAAATGTAAGCATGTCGTGCAACATGCCATCATTCTTAATTTACTATTGCAGATGTTGATATTACATTCACATTATTTACCTTATTATTTATTTATTCATTTATTTATTTAATAATTTCTGGCATTGAAAACGTAATAGTAATAATAGTATTAAAAATAATAAAATTGTTGCTCTCATCTTAATATCATCATTATTAATTTCGTCACCTTCATATTAATAATAACAATAATTATATTTATTATTTTAATAATAATACTGCATTAGAATATTAAATTACTTTATCGCACGGTCAGTAAATATTGATTAATTATTATTGATTAATAATAATTGAATAATTACTAACCGTTGATCGATAATTAAGAATGATCCATCCATCGATTATAAAATCAACGCGTTCTTCCTGCGGCTATTTATTCTACGCTGTTGTCGGTCGTTCATTATCGCCCGGTGCTCCGATCACGAGTGAATTTTATGTGTCTGATGACGACCATCTGTCTTCCTGGAATGTCTGTGGATTGACGAGGTTTGAACTCCTCGCCGGGCATCTCACTCCACTTCACTCGGATACATCCTTATCTCTCACCCTCGAATCATTCTTCGCTGCCTTCGTTCATACATCTGTTCGTTCGTCCATCCATCCATCCATCCATCCATTTATCAATTCATTCATTCATCCATCAATTCATTCATTCCGGGATTTTCTTCACATTCTTCTCCAACTGTTTATGTTATTTAATGTCGAAGTAATTGAAATTGTAAATGACAACATTCCACGCATGAATGATCCATTTCTTCCGTTGCCCCCTATTGTCATTTTATGAGAGAAAGTATTGAACTATTAATAAACAACAAATGAAGATTTCTAGACTCATGACGTAACAAACATTCCTGACCAATCATATTAGAGGATGAAACCCGATGGGGCTTCAGGGCAATCAATCGCCCCTCCTACACACTCCAAGTATCTGCAGCAAAGATATTTCTTTATTTTTGACGTGGCGAATGCAGGTTGATGAGGTCATGACCCAGCTCAGAGGTCATTCGGGTATCTATGGGGTCAGACCGAAGCGCGCCAGCCCGACGCACCAGCGAAGCAATGAGGCGATGAAGATGATGATCGTTATGATTGAAATTTTAGAGAGTCCCCGGAAAAAATATTAATATTGGGCGACCTTAAGAATTTAAGAAAGATTTTTTAAACATTTCATATTTCAAAATTTGTCTGGAAATACGAAATTAAATAAGTTTAATGAAATTAAGTTTAAAATTAAATTAAATTAAAATTGCTTTCCAAGAGGCAGACACCACCCACTCATCATGTGTCATGGTTGAGTCTGGCAGACAACCGGACATCTTTCCTAGATTCGCTATTAATGAGATTATTTATAGCTCGCGGGTACATTTCATTAGATATCGATTATTTCTTTAAGCTAGCCAATATAATTCTTAGACTCCATGCGAAGATGATTTAAGGACAATTCGTTTAGACGTGGATTGACCTTTTTTCGTGAATTTTGATTGGCTGATATTTTAGTAGATTTTATTAGAATTGCTAATCAGATCAGACGCGTATAAATATAGGCTCGACGAGAGCTGATTTAGGAGTCCAAATCATCTCAGTTATGCAAAGGACTATAATCAAATAAATAAATAGCTGATTTAGGATGATTAGAGGCGGTTTCCTGCGATTTTTGGTATAAGATATTTATCGTGTAAATAAAGATTTAGTTTCAATTCCTTGTTTCTGGTGAACCACTTGGGGTTGGTGGCGGCAGCGATACTACCTGTTACGGACTTCGAGTGGAGAACGTGACATCATGATCATTATCACCATAATCATCGTTGTCGAAGTCATCATCATTATCATCATGTCATGATGGACGTTTGTGTGGAAAGATCACCATTTGGGGATCAATCACTTGCAGACTTGGACCGATTTGATGATGAAGATGATTAACATTGGGTGGTCATGTAGCCCGCCGTCGTCGCCGTTGTCATCATTGCCGTCATCGACATCATCATTATTATTGTCGGGCCCTAACACTATCGTTGACGCTGTATATCATCATGCTTGGGACGTCGTTGATGATGGTGGTGATGACGATGATGACGAGGAGAGGTGAACCCCCAAAAGATGAACTCCATCTGCATGAACAGCTATCACGAATTCGGCAGAACCTCTGTGAGAGTCCAAGCACTGTTCTCTGCCTAATCAAACCGGTTGTCAGAACATATCAACCATCCTGATTGAAAGTCAATCATGTAATGATGATGATGACGGCGACGATGGTAGTGTTGACGAAATTCATGACATAATTCATGACATAGCTAAGCAAGGATGATAATTTATTTCGGGCGAAGATGATGATAACGATTTAAGGTGACGATGATGAAAACTGCCCATGTGATTGACGGTACCTGACTGACAAGGCCGTATTTAGAAATTGATTTCGTGTAGGTTCAAATCGGGGTCACCGAGAGAAAAAACAAGTTCCGGTTAGAGACTTTTTTTGGGTCCCCCTTTCCTATATTTTCACATATTTAGATGATTAATTGGAAAGCCAAATGCTTAAAATAACAGAATGATATGAAGTTGCTCAAATTTAATAAAATATAAAGACAAAAACAGAAATTTTTTAATTTTCATCTAAGCTTTCTAAAATTTTATCTCCTCCCACATAAAAAAAAACTCTTGATTTGGAAAAATTAGGTGGGCCTCCCCAGAAGAAGTTGAGGTTGAATTTTCCTTTCAGCATCAACGTAATAATAGCAATTTCAGGCCCATTTCAATTTTGAGCGCTATTGTTCATGGGCTCCCTAAACTTTTCTAGGCCCCGGTTCGAATAAATTATTTGTAGAAGTTCACGCTATTCGTTACTTTACAAAAAAACAATAGTTGTTACAAGGCCTAATTAATTACTCTTATTTAATCATTTATTTGTCCCACATCATTTTTGTTTAAAAGTTGTTAATTTGTTCGAGGATTTACATTTTTTCATTTCTAATTATTTCAAGAGAGGATTGAACCCATAAACCTGGGAACTGACTTAAAAATTTAAAAGTGTACTTAAATGTCGTTCGCGCAATAGCTTATGTTGCACAAGAATCTACGTGCACAATATGCAACCAACAGTCTATTTGCGCAACCGCCAAGTGAGCAATCACCATTTGGGCAAAAGTCAGGGAACCATCAAGGACACAAAAGATAAAAAATCTCCGGAACACGTTTTGTTTACAAAGCATTTAATGGCTCAAACACAAAGATACAAAAGACATCTGACAAGCGTGCGATGACAATACAAAAAAAAACGTAGTCTCCTACATCAGGTCTCGAGAACGAAGATGAGTTTACTTTTCATCAAAACCACCGAGGAGAAACTTTCAATGGAAACAAAGAACATCAAACCGAAGGACATTCAACTGGAAGGGTTCTGGTCCCTGCGGAAGAAGATAATTATAATTTAGAAATAAAATTAAACAAATAAAACTGCACTGCTCCCAAAGATGAAACTGACTTTAATTTGAAAGAGACAAAATTTGTTTTTATCAAAATAATTTGACAGCATGTCATGACAAGGTTCCTGCTTAATGAAGACATTCCACTACCCTTTTGCAGTGCTATTAACATGCTAATAATAAAGCTGATTGAGAGATCAAACAGACAAGCCAATGAACATGTAGATACTTAATTGGTTCATAGCTAGACCAAACAGAAAGAGTTAATTTATAGTTCAAACATTATTACTAAATTAATTCCAACAACTTAATAAAATTTCAGTACTTTTTAGTACTAATAATTCCAATTTTGGAAATTTAGGATGCACGAACCATGAACACTGCTATATTTAATTGGATACTTTACAATTCACAATTATCACCAACATCACAAGAATTCCACCCAAAAAGCAAACTTCACCTTTAAATCTTGTCCTCGGGTGCCCTGATGTCATCAATCTTGAGGATCATCCTGACCACTTGGGTGGCAAGCATTATCTGCTGCTTCTTTGACAGGAGGGTCTCAATGACATTTTGTTCCTTCATGTCTGCAGTGAGGAGGGTTGGATGGTTACAAAGATAAGGTAGGAAATGGGGTTGAAATAACATCGATAGACAATTACAGGTTCAATTATAAATTCAATTTAATTTAAATTCTTTAAACATTTCTTGAAAAACTGAAGCCTCAACATAATGTCTTAATAAGTACAAAATCCCGGCTATAACCACTGTAATCCATAAGGCAAGATAAAGCCAGCACCACCATTATCATCACCGTCACCAAATAAAAACACACCTGTTGTTCCCTTTCCAAGGCAATCAATTCCATGCCTGGGGTTGTTTTCCAGCACCTGAAGTCTCTTCATTTCAGCCAATGTTTCTATTGGGGGTAGGCCCGAGTTCTCAGCCAGGGCAAGGGGGATGCTCTCGAGAGCATCACCGAAAGCCCTCATGGCATACTGCTCCAAGGTGGAAACCTGGAGAAGAGGATTGTTACATTTTTGGACATTATTTTGAGTGTTTCTTTTGAACACATTAACATAAATTATCTTCAATCTAATCGCTAAGAGGCAACAAATAAATCAAGCACACAGAAATTCGTCCAACCTTGTCAGCAGCTTTCCTTACAGCCAATGAGCACGCGATCTCGCAGGCTCCTCCTCCGTAGA
The DNA here is from genome assembly GCA_021613335.1 of Whitmania pigra. Classification (NCBI taxonomy): domain Eukaryota; kingdom Metazoa; phylum Annelida; class Clitellata; order Hirudinida; family Haemopidae; genus Whitmania; species Whitmania pigra. The sequence continues at coordinate 136,278 of JAJTWR010000434.1, read as the reverse complement.
CTACCCTGTTGTCCTTCACCAGGTTTCTGATGACACAGACTGCATCATGGATGCTTCTCTTGGCTTCTTCAACAATCTTTAAAAACAACGGAGCAATAAAAAAATAATGCGATGGAAAAATAAATAAATAAAAATAAATGAACCTGGTAAAGTAACTATGACAGTACTTAATTGGCTACTTAATGATAATTTAATAACAATGATGAAAATTATAAGCTCATTACTGATCCAGTTGACATCCATTGACAGCACCTACCATTTTGTTTCCTCCTCTGATGAAGATTGTAACTGCCCTTGAGTTGTGACAGTCCTCAATGACCAACATCTTGTCCTTTGAGGTGCCGAATGTTAGTTCCTTGACGATGCCAGCATGACCCAGTTTTCCGGGGGTCAGCTCACTAAATCGAGGCACGATGCGACCTCCGGTGGCAATGGCGATGAGCTAGAAGCGAAATGTATCTTTAATAAGCTTCAATGTTAGTCTCAAATGTTTTTGAATGTGGCATTTTGGAGAAGGGAATTTTTAAACAAGAGAATATGTGGTTATACAGAGAGCAAAAAGACATCTGTAAAAGATTAAAGATAATAATTATTGGAAAAATTTGCACACCTCGATTTCAGGTCCTCCGACCCACCTGACAGCAGGCAGCTGCCTTTGCAGGAGAAGGTGATTGGCTTCGTCGTCGAATCCCCACTGGCAAATGACGAGGTTCGCACCTGTGTCCTTTACCTGGCAGAACAACACCATGTAGCATCAAGTTTTGCATGTGATAATGTAATAATTCTACTTTGCAATGACTTAGCCTAATTAATTTCCAGAGATATTGAGGTAACAGTTGCAACCATCCAAACACTCCTCTCCAACGAGATATCAGCCAAATCACACACCCACATCATCAGTAGGTCACGTCCGACAAACCTGCTTGATCATCTCCTCGAACTTGGAAGCTTCATACTCCTGCAACTTCTTGTAATCTTCCACCGACTGAATCTCCATCTTGCTCTTCGTCTTTGGTTTTGGAGGCTCAAAAGGACAGGTCAAGATGGCGATCTTGGCATCCCTAACTTCCTATGGTCAGCAGAAAAATTGATGGGTTGTTAAATGGTTGACAGATCAACTAACTAAGCCATAACCTATCCTATAACAACATCAGTCTTATCAACCAAAACGTTTATCGAGCACAAGAATTTTAATCTCACCTTCGGCATCTGGGGATGGCTGAAATCCTTGTCCACCACGACCCCCTTGACCAACATGGTCTCCTCCATTTTTCCACCGACTTTACCTTCAACCTTGATGAGTTCGAAGTCAACATCCTTCCTCTCCAGGTCTGCCACAGAGAGGACTGCATTGACGGCAATCTCTGCCATCTGCCTGTGGCACTTGTTGACTCTGACAAAGGATGGTTGGTCAATAAAGGTTCTTTAGTTGACATAAGTTTGATTTTTCTACAGATTTGAGTTCCTAATTCTAATCATTTTTTTTTAATTTATAAAAACCACTGAACTTCTTAGAATAAAAAGCATTACTAATTTGTATCTCATGTTAATTCAATCAACAACAAAAAGAATATAAAAGCACCAAAACTAACATCTTGGAGCTGAGGGTGGTCATGGCAGTCTGGATGAGGAGTTCGGGGTTGGCAATGTCGACGGGGTATTCCTCGCTCATTTTGTCCAATTCCTGGATGGCCACTTGGGCTGCCATTTCGAATCCGTCGGCAATCCTGGTGGGATGAACTCCCCTGTTGAGGAGCTGCTCGGCATGCTCGAGGAGACCTCCGGCCAAAACTGAAACAGGATGAAATTAGTTTTAAAATCACTTTCAAGGCCAGGGTTCCTTGCAAATTCATGAAGCATTGGTAGGGAAATCTTATTTTAAGAGATTAAATATAAGTTAGGTGTTCTAAACAAAAATGCATTACATTTATCTAAGTATGCCCATCTGAGGAAAACCTGAAACTCACCAACAACTCCAGTTGTTCCGTCACCAATTTCATCGTCTTGAGACTTGGAGAGTTGAACGAGAAGCTTTGCAATCTGGTGCTCGACATCCATCTGAGCAAGGATTGTGGCACCGTCATTTGTGACCGTCACTTCACCATCTCCAGAAACCAAGAGCTTGTCGAGTCCCTTTGGTCCGAGAGAAGACCTGATGCAGCTGGCAATGCCCTTGGCTGCCAAGATGTGAGACTAGAGAAAAAAGTTAGTTTGCTTTGAACAAGGTAGGCTATTTCATATATTGTAGTAAACATCACATATGAGCTCTAACAAAAGCAAAACTAGTTTTAACAACAATCCCTCAAACTTTAAATTTATTTTATAGATTTGAAAACCTAGATAAAGTTAAGATGTTTCTAATGCAAAGCATTCATTTGGGTGATCATGCTCTTAAATGATTTATGTCCCCGTTAAAAGACAATTTTGCATTAAATTAGTAATTTGAAATTTACAATTATCCCTGAAGAACGAAATTATCACATCATTAGAGCAATGAGCGGATTTCGAGAAATTCGTTAAAATATTAGTTTCGGGCAATCTAAAGCCAAAACACCCTTTTAATTATGAGACTTTAAATATAACGCAGCTAAAAATTCAATAAAACTGAATTAGAATGCCAAAACGCAAGAGCACAATAGATGCCTGTGCCGCAATACCTTGTGAGCGTCAAAGCCGGTCAGACGTTTCTGTTTCTCCTGGTCCCTGAGAATAAGGAAAGGGCGTCCGTATTCGTCAAATGAGAATGTTCCAATTTGCGCCATGTTTTAGATAGATGAATTATGTACTTTTCAGAAGATCAATACAAAATGGCAGCGAGCACGATACTAGCCGAACGACAATTCTAGAATCTGTTGCCAAAGAAAACAGACTGACGCTGAAATAAATGCCTTGGTTAAAATATCAAAATATTATTTATAATTATTTTAATTTTTAAATTAATTATTGGTTTAAAATGTATAGTTTCGTTTCTCCACTTTTATAAACTACTTCGAAATGCTTGGTGTTTATTTAAATTTAATAAAATAAATTGGAAGTTATTTAACGGTATTGAAATTAAATTGATTAAAAAAATATAGTTTACTTATAAATAATTAACTAACTAGTGGCATAAATTTGAGTCTTGTCAAATTTTATGGAACGAAAAATCTCGAATACGGTGCATATGCTCACATTGAATCAAAGAAATATGTAATTTGATAATCTTACTTCAGTATAAGTATAATAAATTAAATAACCTAATAAATTGTAAAAATGTCCGATTTCTTAAAGTTTATGTGGTTTCTTGAAATTATTGAAAAAGATCATGAGCTAAGTGACAAGGATCTGTTTTCACTTCTATAAAGCTAATTGGAATATCGAAGAAGAACACAATGGCTTTAGAAAAGTTTATTTATTCAATTATTCATTTGTAAGATATCTTAAGCAATTCTTAAATTGGCTTGATAGTAAAACGTCCACAAAGTTTTCAGCAGTGATTTTTAACATTTTTAATTTCACACACGCGAGGATTGTATATCACCAACTGGCTGCAAATAAATTTCTTTGACCTATGTGTAAGTAGGCGCCTCTGCCTCTATGCATATAGCACTATATAATTGAAGTTTCAATTACAATTACAATTTAAAGAAAAAGAGATGTACACAATTCGATAACCCTCTTTGTTTGACTATAGGGGAGGATGAATGGTTGCGATAACTTTTGGTTTCATTTCTTCACTCACTTACTTGAAGTAAGCGGCGCAGCTTTGGCAACAGAATTGAGTGGAGAAAATACATTTCAGGTACCATGTCAGAGCAGCCAAGACCTTTGTCTCCATAGAAACAATTGGCGTCTGACGGGTTCTGGATCTGAGAGTTGCACGTTTTGCAACGGGTGGTTGCATAATATTTATTGTAGCAGTCCATCGGCTCAAGACTGGAGCATTCGTTTATGGTGCCCTTACAATCTGTAAGTAAATATAAACAAATATTAGGCATTAATGGCTGACAGATGCACTTGATATCTTATCGTCAAATACATAATTATGGATAATAAATGATAAATTACACAGAAAAGTAAGTTTATTGACATAATTATCAGTTATTACCAAATAAATTGATAAAGTATCATTGCTATGCTCTCACCTCCAAATTCCCAGTAATTGCCTGCCCAAAAAGATGCGCAACAGATATTTTTAGATTATCCCCAAATCCATTTATGATTAAGCTGTGGCAGTCGGATTGATGGAAAACGGTGATCACCATTCACACATCGTTTTGATAAAGTTTTCTAACTGGTTAGCTAACTGGTTTAAAATTACAGTGCCCAAACATCATACTACTTACCTGGAGCTCTAGGAGCTCTTCAGTCAGGTTTGTATTTTCCCATGCGACACCAAGACCCATTCGAACAACTGGTTCTATCCATTGCCGTTAACAATGAATCGATTTTGCATAAATTTTTGCTGTAGCATCTCAAGATCTCGCACATGTTTTGGTCGTTTTTGTCGCCCTATATTTCAATGTTAGTGGAAACATGTCATTACGTTATGTTAATGTCCTTACATTGCGAAAGCATACTTTATGACTTTGCAAATATAATTAACAAGGATTATTAACATTAATATTTTAACTCAGCATCAGTTAAAGGTTTATTAGTATCTAAAATATAAATAATCAACCCACCATCCCCAGCGAGCCGCGGTAAAATCATCAAACATTGTCCGCGACGATACAAAGGTTGGGGACCACTGCGCCAGATGATCCTGTTAGTGGTTCAAACACCTTTGCAACAATTAGTTCAATTATGTGATGACTACATGCCAAGCTAATCAGATTTCTGCCAAGCTTTTATTACAGCCAGCATTTAGATTACATTTTATTATATGCCAGCTCGATCTCGTGTATTGCTCTCTTTTTTCAAAACGCGTGAACTTGGTTAGCAAGGTTCCGTTCCTGAATGAAATTGAGAATTAGAAAATACTTCAGCTGCTTCTGCCTGTTGAGTTCTGTTTGACAATTTTGAAACATCAACAATTTCATTGTTCCATTTTCTGTTACCAGAGTTGCAAGACCTATTTCTTTAACATCAAGCAGACATTATTTTGCCATCTCAGTGCACTGTTAATGGTGAACATGGATAATAGGATGCTCTAATTACTGTTGTGAAATAAGATAAAAAATATTAATATATATAGATATATTACATAATGCTAGGAGTGCTTAATCTAAGTTTATTGTTTTAAATTTCTTTGCTTGAAACAATTCTAGTTTTTTTATAAAATTATATTTTGCAAGAAGCAATTGAATTCTTTTCTTATTTCTGACATATTGATTGAGTTTTGAAGCGATGTTTTGAAGGTTGAATTCTTATTAATTCGACATTTTTTTAAATTACCGAATCGATGTATAAAGGCAAAAACCTGGTTGGCGATGATGCTGAACAAAGTAGGATGGGCTAATAGTGTTTTCATTTTGATTTCAACAATTACTCTCTATTTAACTTTACATACTTTTTTAAGAAAGGAGCAATTTGAGAACAACTCTGATGAGGCTGAGAAACGGAGTAAATGTAAATAAAAAGGTATTGTATAATTATATTTTTACGAAATTCCGTAATTAAAATAGACCCTCAAGTTCGCTTTATTGCATAATTTATCTACTTATAACTAACTTGTAATCACTGGACAATTTCAGTTCCTGGACAGCAGTTTAAATGAATTTGTGGAAGCATCCATACTTTTAAAGTTTGTACTTCATAATTTGTCCACAATTTATTTTAGGATGATAGAAATGTTATTTTCGATTTAAAATTATTTACAATTGCGGTACTATCGCTGTCGTTTTGGTTAATAAGATGCAACGTTTAACTGCCATATTTACTGTCATTTCACCAAATATCATTGATTACTGCAATATATCATTCCGAACATTTGCAAATTTATAAGCCTTCTATTAATGTCTCCAAACATATGCATATTCATAAGCATATATTAATGTTACAGTTCCCTTTTGCCGGCATTGTCAGACCCAAGTCTCACTAACATTGACGATCTTCTTTATGATGATAGCGACGACGAAGAATTAAGTTAGTATAAATTATGTTAGTTAATTTATTTATAATTTTTATGCTGATGAGGTTTTTGAAATTTTAAATTTATGGTTAAAAAGTTAATTAAATGCGATTCAAATTTCAACATTTTTTAAAAGACGACGGATGCGCTAAAGTTGCAGACAGTTTCTTCTGCTTGTATCATCCTATTTACTTCTATTACGTAAGCATTGTTACCCGGTGTAAAATAATTATATGTTGTAATTGTGTAATTGCATACTTAAGCGATATTGAAATATTTAACTAATTAAAATCTTATTTGTTACTTATCAGGTAACGAGACCCGGGTCGTCAAAAAGAATTCTGGATTTAACTTATCTCAAGTTAGTCGATGCCACATCGTCTTCGATTTTCAAACTTCACATGGAAAATTACAAAGTTTTCACGTAAGAATCCATCACACATTTATTGAACATTATTAAAAAGTTAAATATTACATGTAAACAATGTGTTAACTACTTACTAATTTACAACCCGAACAGAACTGTCGTTGTCCTAATTTCATCTCGTTGCACGGATAAAGTCTGCCAAGGAATGAAGCTGCTCAAAGTTGGTCTTGACAAGCACAAGTTCCTCATGGTCAAGCACATAAGTCAAAAATTGAACTTGGGTGATCAACGCATTTAAACATTTGAATTATTAGTTCTATTAATAATTTTTTCTGAGCAATATAAAACAAAGTTATTTTTCGAAATAGCTATGCATGCAATGGCATGGCTGAGTGATTTGGCTAACATTCCACAAGCTAAAAACAACAAGAAGAAACTAATCACTACATGGTTATCTCTAAACGGTATAAAGAGTTGAAATTGAGTTATTTAATTTAATTTTAATTTATTGAAAAGTCATAACTTACGATTTATAAATGTCAAATTCATCCTGCTTTGCCTTTTTTTAGGCAGGCTTACTATTAGTGCTGCCGCATGTATCTTTTCCTCTTTTCGTTACTGATTTTATGAAAAATGTTTTTAAGCATTAACCTAGGAGTTTCAATTTTAATTGCTTGAGATTAAAATTTGAATTTGAATTAATATTAATATTAATAATGTTATAGTATTAGTATTAGTTTTAATCAATAAAAGCTTTAAATGGGGTTATATTTTTTATAGCAAAGGCCTTAATAGAAACACTTGAAAAAGAACTTGATTTTAAACTTCGTATGGGAAAATTGGATAACTTTAATGAACAGGTTAACTTAAAAATTTGAAATATTTTAAATTCTTTGAATGTTTTTAATCGTAATTATTTTAAATTTCAAATATTTCTTAAAGGTTGTATGATTGTCATACGTCCATTCTTGAGTCATAATTATAATTAATAATATTGAATAGTTCTCAAATGGTGACAAATCAGTAATCGATGTACTAATAACTTTGATCGCTATTCTCTAGCCCGGAGACAATTTTATCCATGTTCTTCTCAAGGAACTTTGGCAATCAGTCTATACAACCCTCAACAATCCATACTTCGGCCCAATCGCTCATTACCACGACCGACTACTCAACTATTTTCTTTCGGCGACAAATGAAGGGTCAAAGCGGGAAAAACTGAGGATGTTGCTCAGGGGATGCTACTTGCATATGCTGGACATCAGAATTGACATCGCGAGACTTGAACCGAACAAAACGTCGTCCTATCTGTCTTCTTTGACGCATGTCACAGAGTTACTGATTGATTGCATTGAACATATCATCAAGGTGCGAAAATATTTTTTTCTAAGGTCTTTAGTAAAGCGTGAAGTAGTTTAGAGAATAATTTTTAAGTTGCTTTTTCATAAAACTTTAAAATGTATGAATTTTAAAAATTTAATTTTTTTTACAAATTTGTTTTTGTAGAGTCTGGGAACTGCCAATGAGGGAATGCAAGGCATTGCAAATTGCCCTTGCTACCGATTCGGACCGTATTTGTCTGACAGTTTCAATACTGAAACTTTTCATGCTGATTCAAGAGGTCAAGAAGTCACAGAAAATTCTAAAGATTTACAAAACTCAAGCAACAATAATAATTCACAGGACGAGACGGATTTTACAGTCGAAAAATATTTGTATTTTGACGATTTCATGAAGTGTTTGAAGCTGCTGTCCATTTTTAATGAGGCAATTGAAAAGGCCGAAGAGCTCCTGGGGGTAGGTTGATATTCTTACATCGATGTAGAAAAAACTCGTGGCAAGGAAAATAATAATTCTGCATTAACGCCCGTTAACTGGATGATTAGGACGGTGCTCCCGCAGCGGTTTTTGAATCCGCGCTGCCATCGTGAGTGGCAAAGTTTTTTTTTTACCACGCGGGGGCATTCATGGCAAAGTTTATTTTATTTATTTATTTGATTAAAGTCCGTTGCACAACTAGGATGATTTGGACTTGGCAAAGACTTCTTAACCCCTTTTTACCTATTCTCTGTGTCAATAGAGAGGGTGAAACTTTATTGATGTTCGATGATTCATCAGATTAATTCGATTAATCATCAGAGATTAGTTCCATTATTGTAGCAACAAATTAGCTTTTTGAATGAATAATTGTAATAAATACTCGTAATAAATTATAATACAATATTACTTACATTGTTTGCAACAACAAGATAATTAATTAATTGGTAATTAAATTGCAAATAATTAATTTTAAAATCACAGACATCAGGAGGAATAGAGGGCTTCGACAATGAAGCTATAAGAAGTCATGGAAATGTCAAGAAATACTTCCTTGACATTCTCCTCAATCCGTCTAAGAGAGGCAAAGTACCTTGGATGATGAAGTTGATGCTGGATAAGTGGTGAGTGAATAATTAAGAAGAATTTAACAAGCTATATGAATAAGTGACTAAAGCCCTTTTAATTACTAAATTTAATTATTAATTTGAGTAATGTAAGTAACACGTTTTGTAATTTAAATATTTTGAAATTATAATTTTCTCTATTGTAACACTTATTTTGACAAATGACTTTATTCATTAATGTTTATTGTTTAATTATTCTATTCTTGTGATTTCATTTGATGTATAATATTCTATAATGTTATTAAATAACATAATGTGAGTTGTACAAATTTAAAGTTGTATATTTGAAATAAGTAAATCTATTTCTCCGTAATTACCACTCTTTAAATATAATTGTTTACATTTTTTAAAAATGATTATTTATCTAATTATTTACATTATAGTCCATTCCTATTTTTAAATCCACGACATGAATACATGGTTAAGGAACTGAGGAGGATGATACAAGGAGAAGTTGTTGATGAAGTAAATCGTATTTTCTGAAAATTATGACAGAATAAAATTAATTGTTATCATTATTATTATCATTGTTGTTATTGATATTGTTATAAACTTAGTTTTATGATTATTAAGATTGTGAGTTGGATTACCATGTTATTTAAGGATTACATGATATAATTCTCCAACAAATACGAATTTTTTATTGTGCAACAGCGATAGTAATCATTGTTATTTTAATTATTTGTAATTATTACAACCATGCATTTTAGAGTTATTTAATAGAAAACTATTTTTGAATCTATCACTAAATTGTCGCTTTTAATTCTAATTAGTCTTTAACTTAAATAATTTAATTCTAATCTTCAGGTCACCGAAGAAAGAATCTATTTTACGCTAAACTTCACAATACACTCATGAAATTACTTTGTTTCCAAATAAAATTAATGCAAAAAAATATTGTATCATACTTTCCTTTAAACATGTGTCGTTAAATACTTTTCTTAAAAATAACTGGTGGTGGATTGAGGGAAGCGCGAGGGGGCATTTCTCCTTATTTGGAAATTACACATTGGAACCCACTTATTTCGACCCTTATAAGTCGACGTTTTTGAAGAGAACCGCCAAATTTCCTTTGTCGTAGCATTTTCGTAGCAAGGGAAGATCTAGAGCTCTTTGGCGGAGGGCACATACTGGAACCAGTGGGCAGATCTAGGGAAATGGGGCACATCCTCGCCCCCCTTGCTCTGGTTTCCTTTGGGCCTCATAGGGCCAATCGCCGCACATTTCTTACCCCTGGATTTCGTACGACGGGTCAGACGTAACGTCTTCAAAGTTCTCTTGCATCCCTGCAAACTGTTCCCCATCGTAATTATCAAGAGATATGGCACCTCCTTCACTCTCTCCTGGTTGGTTGCTCTGACGGGGAATGTTTTGTTGACGAGGATTTTTCCTTGGTACAGATGCAGGGAATGAATTCTGAGATTCATGTTTTGTTTGACCTGGCTCGAGTTTGATGTTAACATTTGGGTTTGAAGACATTTTTTGTTGCCCTCCCTTTTGTTTTGATGGACCGCATTCATTCATTTCAGAGGAAATTCACTGAGGTCACCAGGTGTACCGATCGGCTCATTTTTTATTTGAAATCCTGAATTACAAATTCCATAATAGAGTTGATGGTAAATAGCGTTATGATTAATAGTCGTAATATTACAAATTTTTGTACTAAATTTTTGTAAAGTTAAATTAAAATACATTTTTTAAATTTTATTTATTTTAAATTAGTTTTACCTAATTTTTTCTTATAATTTCGAGATGGCGGAGAGAGCCACCGACATTGTCTGAGGAATAGCTACTCTATTTTTTCTGCAAATATCTGTATGTAAACCGAACAGTCGGTCAACAGAGAAAAAGTATGAAATTATATTGCATAGCTCATATCCATTGTGTTGTATAAACAAATCCATCAACATGTGCTTGTACATTGTCATTTATTAACGCACATTATGTGCACAAAAAAATTTCAAGTTAATATACAGCCACCGTATTGATTTTCGTTTATCTCGATCATTGGTCATCTCAATGCTTTTTGGCAAGCCCCTAGGTCGGCGACATAACCGGGTTCGACTGCATTTATTTTTAGACTGTAGTTATTTCAATAATTTACTACGTTGAACGAACATTTTAGTAGCTGTGACCTCCCCTAAATCTACCCACTAGTTCCAGTGTATGGCCTCCAACGCCAATGTGTTCTAGATCATCCACTGAAAATAACTGAATTATAATTATAATATAGTATAATTATTATAATCTTCTAAAACGCAATTTGATAGCTAACGTGTTTCTAGCCCTTTAGCGACTGATTTTGACGTGTGGACAATGAAATAGCCCTGCCACGGTATTAAACAGGACTTAGCTAGCGCCTCATTGCATCAACACTTAAAGGCTTGGTCTTGACATCATAAATGGCCATTTCAAGTAACATAATGAAATCCGTAAATTAAATTGACTAACCAGTTTAATTTCGTCATTTTTAAAATTGTGAAAATGACGTAATGACAATAATAAATAGCGATTTCTAAACGTGGCCTTTTCAGCCGTTTGAGAAATTATAGGAGTGACACTTTAGAATTAAGCAATTTGCAATTTGTTGAATGTTTGAACTTTGTTGCCTGAACATTTCATCATTAAATTTCACTTTACTTATAATCCGTTGATATGCATTAAAACGTTTGCAGTTAAATTTTTGAAATTAAGTTACAATTTATTAATAAGTAGACAATCACAAAATATTTTCTCGATTCTCAGGCAAAATAAATTCAATTCTCGGATCAACAGTCATTCATCAAACTATTGACTCAGTGAACACGTCCAGCATTTCACTGGGAAAGAGGATGCAAGAAGACTGCTTGAAGGACAAAGACGTTGGGTAAGTGTGTCCAGATAATCCTCTGTTCGCTGCCAAACCCAGACTGTCGCTTCGATCATTTTGAGACCTTCTCTGGCAACTTGTTTGATCCGTGGAGTCGTGTTGAGCAGAACTTTTAGGACATTCTTGTCTTTTAAGAGGCTTTTTGGAATTTGGTTCAGAACTTTCTGACTGCGGTGGCTTCTTCAGCACCGGAAAGATGGAATTCCTGAGGAGTAGATGTAGGAAGATGGAAGTGATGACGTGTGCCAGTTGAAGCGTGACGAAGGTCATGGTCAGGTTAACTGCGATCCTGGAAAACTGTTCAAGAATTTCAGGAATTGTTCTTTGAGGGCATCCTATCTCTTTAACCCGCGAATAGTCTTCATACGGAGACAAATGAGAGCCTGTGAAATTCCAGTTTTTTAAATTTTTTGAAAAATTAATTTAAATCCAACAGCGTGGAGGGAATTGAAATATTTGTGCTCATAAAAATTTTAATGACTTGTGATTGTTTATTTTTATAAAATGTTTGTTTCATCAAAATGTTTTATTTCTTCATCGCCAGTAAAAGTTCAGAAGGGAATCAAATGCTTTGAAAAAGAAATTGTTTGCAGATGAATAAGAATTGAAATTCTACTTAGAATTTTATTATTAACATTTAGTGGTTTATTTATTCACAAATTTATTTTTTATTAAAACTTCTCGTGGGATTCAACTAAACAGACTTTTTTATTATCTATTGTGGAGAATAATAAAGTTATTTTATTCTTTTTTAATTAGTTCGTTGATTAAATTGTATAATACGAAATTGATCTTAGTTAAATTAAACATTATTGCATGTATTATTTATTGATTATGTTATTATAATTATTTATTATAGATCATTTGAATAAAATGCAAATATTTCCTATTTTTAAGGCGCACCGAACATTGAAATATGTTAGTGAGCAAATCAATCATTGAGTTAGGACAACAAAAATAGGTTCAGTAAGCACATATGTTGCAAGTTTTTTTCATAAAATTTGAATGACCTTTAGATTTGTTATTCAACATTAATTTTGAACTTTGTAACTGAAGAACATTTCTTAGAATTTTTTTGCGATTGAAAAGTTGCTATTTTGATGTAATTGGTCTAATGTTGGAATATTTTCTACATGTTTCAGAGAATTGCCTTTTGAAGAATATTTGGCAATTATTAAAAAAAAACCTATTACCTTTAAAATTTTAATTTATTCTCCGAATCTGATCTTTTGAACTAAAAGAAACTTTGCGCAAATCTTTTGCAGATATATATCTATACAAAGTATGATTGCATGATGCATAAGATGCATTAGGTTCTTGCTCAGAAAAGAGTCAAGTCCATTTGTGCCCTAATCATACAGTTTTTTGGGTCGCACAGGCCGTGGCAAATCTGGGGAGGGCTTCAAACCATTAGTTATGATCCGAGAGCAGAAACCTCAGCTGCACCTCTCTCAGGTCACATTAGACAATTATTTTTAGTGGAAATTTGAGAAATTAAACCTATAATTACTAAAATAAGGAACTCAAAATGTATTGTTAGTGTGAAGTTCCAATGCATTCCGTCTAAGAGATCAAGTTGATCCTACTTACGCAATCCGGTTAATGCTGGAAATGGAGGGAAATTGAATGAAATGTTTTCCATTTTGACTTTCCAAAACATTCCACTAAACTTTGACATTTGAATGGAGTTTAAGGAGTTTACTTCTTTTCAGAATTTCATGGCAAACGTTTGAATACTTTTTCTGCTTTATTTCTTCGTTACTTCGATTTTCGTTTAAAAGCTTGCTTGGAGAAACTAAATTTAGGTTAAATTTAAGAAGAGGAAATATTTTTGGAGGAATTCAGGTTTTAGAATATTTTTGAAGAAAAATATTGAATTCTAAATTTATTAGTACGATTAAAAATTCATATGATTTTGAACTAACATCACTTTAAGAACTCATTTTATATATAAAATAATAATTATTTAGATAATAAATTTTTCAAAATCATACCTAATTGGAAAATATGCAGACAGACATCTTTCGTGCAAGGAAATCGTGAATTTGTTGAGCTTAGGGTGCAGTCGACTCCGTAAATCGTGTTCTTCATTTCTGAAATCAAAGTAGGATTTGAACCTCCAGCTTCTAGATTAAACAGTAAAAGTTAGATTGTTTGCCTTACTTGATGATGCATTTTATTTTGCAATTTCTTTTTTACGCAGAGTTTAAGAAATTTGCTCCTAGATATTAAATAGTGATTTCTAACAATTGAAAAGGAGACGTTTCAGAAACGCTTAAAAATATTTGATTTAAAAAGAATTTAATGTGAAAAATTGAGCAGGTATTGCTGGAAGAAATTTTTAGAAACGTTTGTCTTTTCAAGTGCTATAAAACATTAAAATCCAAAACCGCTTTAAATCAAGAACTCCATAAAATATACTCCTGAAAAATGAATTTTTAAAACGTCCACAATAGGAACTTAATTAAACTGAATGGGTGAAAGAAAACATCTGAAATGAAAAAACCTAGAAAAAGGTTCTTCTTCGTTCTGACACTTTCTTCCTGAGCATTAAAAAGCTCAACAACTTCCTCTATGAAACCATCAATCCGAGGTACCCCGTCTTGGGTTTGTCCCACTGTCCTTCGCGGGTCTGTTGGCTCCTGAAGCTCCACGACCAGGGCTTTACCAAAGTACTCCGTGAGAACAGTTTGAGTCAGGCAGACGACGACCAAGAGACTCAAAAACTTGACGAGCTGCGTTCGGTGATCTTTCAGATGGTGTTTCTGAAGCATTTTTGGATCGACTGACGATTCTGAGAAAAGTATGAATTCGAAGGAGCAGTTTCTTTCTAGTGGAGGATTTAAAGAGCTGGAATGAACTTGAAGGGTCAAAATTTCATGTTTTCCGGGATCCAATCTCTTCTCCGTGTTTTCCTCTGACGATGGAGTTTGCTTTTCATCCGATGGAATGATTTTAGGGGACAACGGATAATTTTTATTTTCGCAGAGATTAATCAGAAAATAAACTAAATCGTGCAAATTAAGGCAACGTTGGACGAAGAGTACAAAATCCAGAGCCTTGAGAATTTGACTAACAAATGTCAGGGCTTCATAGAGTTCAGAAAGGTCAAAGTTTGTTTGTAATTCTGAGCCCCATCTTGAAGCCGCGACGTACTGTAAAGCAGCATCATGCCATCCGGAGTTTTTAAAATGAAAGAATTTTTTCAAGAAATGAGTTGCTGATGTTTCTATTCCAGCTGGTTTTATTTTATCAAAACTTTTACGGACGATGCTGCTGTTGTTTTGGCAATGGGTCCAATCATAAAGTTGAGAGGAAAGCTTCACAAATCTGTCGACCCCCGACCACGTATTTCCGTAGCTGAGAAATAAAAAAATGCAATTTTCACTGAAATTGTCGAAAAAAAACTCATAAATTTCACTGCAAACAAAAAGAGAGTGGCATAATACAAAATAAACAAAAAAAAACGAATATGATAAGATTACAGAATATTTTAAAATATCTTTTGAATGAAAATCAATTTTAATTTATTAATGTTAATTAAAATAATTTAAAATTTATTCTGGACATTAAGAATTAAATGTGAATTAAATTAACAAAACAAGTAAAAATTCAAACGGATACATAGCAAAACTGTCCGGCTAAAATAAAATGAAAATATCAAAAACCTAAAAAATTGATTTATCATCCTTGAGAATAATTAGGCCCTTCAACATTTCAACGACGGAAGACATTTTTGAATGAAAAGAAAAAAACATTTTGCCGAGAAAATAATAGCGACGCAAAAATCCCAACAACTGAAGACATTTCTCACTCTTTGAAGAAATTCTCGACTTGCATGGCAGAAAACTTGCCAGCTCCTTGTATTGAGAAGTCAATGGTGAAATAAGAGTGCCCATCCATCCAAACACTCCCTGGATCGTCCCCGAATGGAGGAAGCCAATCCAGTAAAGCTTTGGGATTTGTCAACTTTTCTCTCGTAGTTGCTTGATAGAGATGCCAGACTTTTAGCAGTTTCGAACGCAAAAGGCTGACATTTCTGGCCATGAATTTCTCCAAGAGGTTCGACATCTTTCTGTCGAACAGCCGTTCCAATTGAGAGAGGTTGAGACATTCTTCAACCTGACTTTTCAATTCAAACAGAGAATGAGTGAGGTTCGACCGGCAATCACTTAGAAATCGCTGCCGGGTTTTCTCGAGGTTCGAACCGTGGCAATCGTCGGATGATTGACTGCAGACTAAACTGGTTTCTTTGATAATGCAATCAGAATTGTTTACAATTTTCAGAACTTGAAGTTCACGTTCAGACCCGAAAAAGATGGTCGACAACAGCAGTAGCATCGTGTAAGTGCAGACGACCATTTCAATGCATTTCCAGACCATCACGAGAGTTACCATGATCCTCAGGTGAAGCGGAAGAATTTGGATATTTTTAAAAATCGATTTAGACTTTTTAGAGCGTCTTGTCGTTCTGACAAAAGGATAGAAGAATTTTAACTTTTTAAAGTCACTGCCAGACTTCTCTTTGACTTTTATCGTCCTAATTCGATCGTGTAGCAGGTCGAAAGATGAGAGAATGAGATAAACCAAGCCGAATGTAAATACGACCCAAGCGAGCCAGGAGAAGGAGCTTTCTTGACAAGAATTTTGACAATCGTAGGAGGATTTGTTTGCACTTATTTCAAATCTTTTTCTCAGACTTTCAGAAGTTCTCGAAGATTGAAAAACGATAAACTTGCTCAGACTTTCGTTCGTAGTTCGCATTTGAACTTCCATAAAGTCACCGAGTGACTTGGAGTCTCTTTTGATTGAAATCGTGAAGTTGAAACTTCTCGGACATGGAATTACGACGTCCAAGTCAGCCAAAGTGATTTCGTTTGGCAGTTTGTTGATTTTCACTTCCATGTACTCGGGACATTTTTCCGAGGTCCCTGAAAGCGAAAGTTCAATTTATGCCTATGATTTTAATAATTTTATATTCATGAGCTTAAAAGATTTTGAAAGTGTTGTTGTTAAATGTTAAATACTAGGCAGTCGTAAAATTAAATATCACTCGATAAATAAATAATTTTATCTCTGCTAAATATGATAAATGGATTCGCAAACAATTCAAACAGGAAATCAGAGTTTGGAGATGAAGAAGTTGATATGACTGTATTTAACTAATTTAAAAAATCTTATTGAAGGGTTATTTATAAAAACTCTTGCAAGCGGCTAGGAAGCTTTTTCTAACGTTCTTGTACAGTATTGATTATATTAACAAATGATTAAAACCATGCGCCTTGCCTCTTTTAGCATAATAAATTGTGTAAACATGAAAAAATTTGCTGGTTGGTTGTTGATTATGAAAATATAAGACACCTAATAAGCCCTAGCACGTCTTTTGGAGCAAAAATTAACATAAGACACTGTTTTATTTTCGGGAAACGCGGTATTAATAACATCAATAGATAATCATGCATCGGTAATTGCAGCAATAACTGTATTAATAAAGATATTAATTTCGAATAAATACAAATTCACTTAGTAAAAGCAATTAAAGCCATTAAACGTATGAATTTTGTTTCGAATGTGTAATCGCAATTTGATTAATCAAATACCTCCATTTGATTGATTCAAAGCAATTGATTTTCGCTGTTGCAACGACGAGGGGGCGTCTTAGAAAGACGAATAACAAACTCAATCCATTTCCAACAGCCACTCACAGAATACAAAACAAACGAAACAAACGATACAAACATAACCAAACATACAAACATGGCAAACATAGAAACACATAGGACAAGACAAAAGTACAAACACTTAAGGCAAGACAAACATACAAACACGTGGGACAAGCCAAACATACAAACAAATAAACAATTTGCCGAGAAACAATCAAGGACTGATAATGAGCCATAATTTCGTGACGTCACCCAGTTAATTTCTCCAAATAGTCACGTGGTTTAATTGCAATAAGAAGTCTACTCAATTTTGGAATGGTATTTTGTTCCCCATGACATTTTTAAAATTCACTCTAATAACAATAATAATAATAATAATAATAATAATAATAATAATAAGAATAATAATAATAATAATAATAATAATAATAATATAATAATAATAATAATAATAATAATAATAATAATAATAATAATAATAATAATAATAATAATAATAATAATAATAATAATAATAATAATAATAATCATAATAATAATAATAATAATAATAATAATAATAATAATAATAATAATAATAATAATAATAATAATAATAATAATAATAATAATAATAATAATAATAACATTAATAATAATAATAATTATAAAAATAATAATAATAATAATAATAATAACAATAATATTAATAATAATAATAATAATTCGTCTTGAGCGAGTGATCGAAACATTGTTCGAGCTGTTGACTAGTGCGGTCGAATAATCGCGTGCTCTTTAGAATTTATTAAATTCGGAGATTTTAGCGTTTATTAGTCGCAAATTGTTGTCAATTAGTGTCCCCTACCTACCAGTTCGTGGTTGGTGAGCCTTAATTTTGAAAATAAAAGGGGAAAACGAAACTACGAGATTTAAATAACGACGTTGATTTTTCGTCTGGTCATTTTGCTGATTGGACTTCGTAGTGTCATTCTAAAAGACTCAAAAGTCAAGTTGGTTTGTTCAGTTTACTGCTGGTTTTGGTCTGAAAGGTGACTCGTCATAACATCCCGGCGACAAAATAGCCCCGCGTCAAAATAGCCCAGGACGAAATAGCCCGTCAAAACAGCCCCGTCAATACAGCCCTGTGACAAAATAGCCCAGGACGAACAAATCCCGTCAAAATAGCCCCGACAAAATAACCCCGTCAAAATAGCCCGGCGACAAAATAGCCCAAGACAAAATAGTCCCGTCAGAAATAGTCATTGGAGTGATATTGCCAAGGCAGAACTAAGTCTGAATTCATTAGAGAAAAAAAAATCAATCTGGCAACACAAAGGCATGTACCAAATTTGTCAACAAAAACAATAAGGAGGATTAGAAACAAACCCAGGTATAGACAATTTTTTAATGATCTCATAATAGAAAAGATTACTTCAACAACTAGAGAATCAAAAATTCTTTGTCCTATCACAGTGTCCTAAACAGTGAAATTAAATTAAAACAATTTGTTCTGGATCGATATCAGTGCATTCAGCTTTCTGCTGACGAGCTATCATTACTGTTGAGCAAATCAACATACAAAAACACTCAGCAAACTTTAATTGACAAAGAATACAACACATGGACTGGAAAACTAATACCCTCAGTGGCCCGATTCAGCCGAGGACAATCACAACGACCCACTTTGAACGAGCGCAAAATAGAACACGCAAGTTCGAACCAACGTCGTACTTTCGTGAAAACTAAGGTCAGATTTAGTAAAAAAAAAGAGCAGAGAACGATTGAAAGACAAAAACATCAAAAATTTGTTCAAAGTTTGTTCAAAAAAAGTCCAGCAGCAGGGGCTCGTTCAGTGTTGAGTGAGGATTACAGGGAGGAATCAAGGACAACTCCAGTCGAAGGCTTGGTCGAATATTGGGGACAAATTTTCTCACAGAACTCGGTTGAAGACAAAAGGCCCGTTTCACATAACAGAGAAACCCTGTACGAGCTGGAGTTTCCTATCACATGCGATGAGGTGAATTTCGCCCTTCGAGTACTCCGAGATGCTGCGCCGAGTCATGACAGACTAAGGAAACATCACATAGAAGGGCATCGACTTTGCGGTCCATATGTCGCTATGGCTACTGACAGGTTTGCCTCCATCGACATTCAAAATCGGATTAGTTACCTGCATTCCCAAGACAACAGGAGCCACCGAACCAAATGATTTCAGACCGATTACAGTGAGTCTCCTCATCAGTCGACTCTTCCATAGAATTCTCAACAGACGAATGATTTCCTTACCACTGCGAGAATCAAAATGCAAGTCATTTGCCAACACCATCTGCGCTTCCGGTTGCCGAGTTAATGAATCGTTGGGGCACATCATAAAGCGCTGTCGCAGTACTGATGGTCCTAGACAAGTGAGACATAACGCCTTAGTGAAGATGCTGGCAGGAATATTGAGTGCAATGGGGTTCATCACCAGGATTGAACCCAGAATCGCTACTGATGAAGGAACCAAAATTTCAGACTTGTGTGCATGGAAAGATTCAGAATATGTCGTGTGCGATGTGGCAGTGGGATCAGACTCTGCCGACCTGGATAAAATTCATCTCTCAAAGGTTTCAAAATACGACCTGTCGGGAACCCACCAATGGATTAAAGAAAATAATCCAGTCTCGGAACCTCAAAGGCAGAAAGGAAACGTCACGGCCCTCATTTTAAACTGGAGGGGAGCAATTTCCGAGGAATCATGGAGATTTTGGAAGAGATTCGGAGTCTCGAGGAGGTTCCTCATGTGGACTTCCATCAAAACCATGCAGGAGACGTACAAGATATGGCGGACATTCAAGACGAACGCCTTGAAAGGCAGAAGACTCTAAAACTTTGACAGACATGAAATGATTGTAACGACTTGTTGAAGTCATTTCTTTACGGTCTGACGGGATTTCCCAGACCCATGTGCGGACTAGAGCTGGGTTCAAGTAAGTAAGTACTTAGGTAAATTTTATATTTACTATTTACTTAAGTAATTTTTGGATGACTTGAAAATTATAAGTAATATTTTCAGATGATTACAATGCAGATTTTGTTGACATGATGAGTGATACTATTTCAAAAGTCAGAGCAATTGTCAAGATGTTCAAAAAAAGCTCCTGAAAAATGACTGCTTGCAAAAGAACTGTGAAAAGGAATTGGGGAAAACACTTTCTCTGCTCTTGAACATCAAAACTAGATGGAACTCATTGCTTAAGATGCTCAAACGATTCTTGGAAGCAAGACACCCATTGATTGAGCTCAATGTAGGATCAAAATGCTTGACAGAGGATGAGGTTGCAGTTGTGAAAGACTTGGCAGAAAGTCTAGAAATAATTGAAGTTGGTGCAACCGCTTTTTGTGGACGTGACGTCACAATTTCAAAGAGTGAAAAGATTTTTGAGTATGTTCTCAAAAGCTGACAGAAGAAACAGGAGCTATTTCACAGGAATTATTGACAGCTGTCAATGACAGAATTGAATCAAGGAGAAATAAAGAGTTTTGTGGCCTTGTGAGATATCTAGAGGCTCCAGACAGTTATGAGCATGTGGTCGAGTTTTCACTCTTAAGTTATCCAAAGAAACAAGAGTTTGCCGAAGTGGCAAGAAATGTTCTTTCACGGCTTTTTCCCTATGGTTCTATTAATGAGAGTGCTGAAAACTTTGAATATAACATCACTAAGGAACCCCCTATGAAAAAGTTCAAAGCAAAAGAGCTCAATGACATTTTATGCCAGCCAAAAGATCAACATTTGGATTGTGCAAAAGAAAATATCTTGATACACATTAAGAAAGAAATGAAATTTTACGAAGCAACAAAGGAATGTCCCAAAATCTTGAAAAGCTTGAAGTCTTGTCTAAACTCACTTCCACCCTCCTCTGTT
>JAJTWR010000434.1:60000-110000 GCA_021613335.1 Whitmania pigra | reverse complement strand
CTTTGACCGTTTTGAGTATTGTTTGTTGTTATTATTGTTCTCCAGAAGTTTAATTTGCATAGTCTTGCTTATACAAATTTGTATCTGGCTTACAAATTTGTGTTGACATTATCCTCATCACAAGTTGCTTGTGAGAGGTCGTTTTCAAAATTGAAATACGTTTTGAACAGATTAAGAAATTTTCTGAACCAGTCAATTCTACGATCATTCATGCTGAGGTCTTGTGAGAAAGACTCTTTTCCAAGAATCAATAACAATGAAATCATTGATGTTTTAGCATCGACTAGTGAAACGATAAAAAGCTGTTATAATAGTTAATAGAGAATAGAAATTTTAGACACTAGTGTTTCTTATGTTTAAGTTGATCAAACTAGGAGTTAAATAAAATTTCCCGGGCCGGTTTTTTAAGCCAGTCCGACCCAGGTGACAGGGCTGTTTTGCCGGGGCTATTTTGTCGCCGGGCTATTTTGTCGGGGCTATTTTGACGGGGCCATTTTGACGGGATTTTTCCGTCCTGGGCTATTTTGACGCCGGGCTGTTTCGACGGCGCTGTTTTGTGGGGGCGGTTTTGTCGGGGCTGTTTTGTCTTGAGCTGTTTTGTCGGGGCTATTCTGTCGCCGGGCTGTTATGAAGGGGTGCCTTCAAATGAGAATTATTGTTGAGTTAATTAAACTTTACAGATGAATGGAATGCTCTTTAACTTAATGTTTAATGACGATGACGACGATAACGATGACGACGACGACGATGACGATGACAATGACGACGACGACAACGATGATGACGATGATGACGACGATGACGACGATGACGACGATGACGACGATGACGATGACGACTACGATGACGATGACGATGACGATGACGATGACGATGACGATGATGATGATGATGATGATAATGACGATGTGAATGGCTTATGTTACTTTCCGGAAAATCCAACATAAGGAAATGTGGATGCCATAAATTCGACATGATTACCTTCTTAAGGTCACATGAATATTTAAATTTTACGTTGAGTACCGCAAAACAAATGGCTTGTTCTTGTAATTAAACTATATTATAGTTACTAATTAAAATGTATTAATTTTTTGCTGATCAGATTATGCAATTGTATATTCCCAATAGCGATATTGATGATCTAATTTTTTTTTATAGTTTTGTTTGTTATTAAGAGACCAAATGTAATAATTAATACTAATTAATATAAAGTTGTTTAAACCTTCTTTAAAAAACATAAAAAAAGAATTATAATTGAAATTAATCTTCATTAACCGGGAATTGTAATCCTGACACTGGGATTCGCTCGCTTCGAATTAACCAGAAATCTGAATCTATCGTCGGCATTCGGAAAAGGTGAAACAGAATGGTCGCTCCCGAACACTTTGTCAGGCCCTCTGCTCTTATTGGTGCCAGGCGTTGCGTGACCTTGGATAAATAGTTGACTTTTTAACTCTAACAATTCAAGGCCTTCCAGCCGACAGTTCATCTTCCTACTCCAGTTTGCAGTGTTGTAGTGGAAAGGTCGTCGAGGGCGAAGTTTGAATTTTTTCCTTACGGTGGAATTCCAGACATCTTCGTATGAAAAGTTAACCTCAGTTGTCTCCAGAGGGTCTTCTCTGAGACCGCGAAGAGCGTAGGTCCACTGCCCCTCTTTCCTCATCCCTTGGATTAGCATTTCATCGTCGATGAAGAGATCCATGTGGCTGGCAATTGTGACAAATTTGTGGTGGAATTGGTGCCACGATGGTTCCTTTTCTTTTTCCGCAGGATCAGCCCTGGCACCAGCTCTGATGTCTTCTTGAGTTCTGATGTCTTCCTCAACTCTGGCAAATGATCGTGGCGTCTCGAAGCCAATTTCAGGAATGCTAACATAGAACCAGAGAAGATAGGACACTTCCGGTTTCTTTCTTGTCACGTGACAGGAAAAGGAGTTTTCAAGGTTGATGTATTCTGGTTCCAAGGTAAGTCTTGTCAGAATCTCTGGAAAGAATTTTAATTAGGATTTTAACAATTTATTTCCAAGTAATAATTAAAGTGAATGTACAAAAATAGAATAATTATCTTGGTCACATTCATTGACTAGAAAGTTCATAATCTGACAATTTTTAATTAAAAACTGAAGGTTAATTGTAATTGTTCATCATTTCAGAATTGTCGAAGTTTGATGGTCAACTACAAAACAACAAATCATACAAACTTTGTTTGCAACTGGACACTTTTTCTTGACAATTGTTGTTGTAAAAGTATCGACATTCAGTTGTAGAATGACACTCACACTGACAGATCATGTCGCCTTAAATAGATGTTGTCATATTTATTATTTTGCCGAATTAGATTTGTAACATATCTTTTGCTTTTGTTATTATTATTAATATATTTATTAACTATTACTATTTTTATTCATTCAACTCAACCGCGTAAGAGTCCACAGGCAACGAAAAAAAGGATTATTGTCACCTTAAATCCTAAAAATAAAGTCAAAACAAATCAAAAAATTCTATCGTTCTTGTTTAACTGAAATGTCATTGTCATCCCAGAATCCTTCTAAGTATGTGCGGTGTTCCATTCAATGCAATCTTCTGCACCTCATAATGGCTTGGTTTTTCCTGGTATCTTCTTTCCTGTAGTTTTCTTCAATTGTTTCCCACGATAACTGGTGTTGTTTTGACTTCAACTTTCCACATTCTGCTGACCTCAATTTGCAAATCTTTATATTTAAGAATTTATTTTGTTTTTATAACATTTTGGTCGTCCGGCGTGGAAATTTCAATCAGCAAGCAATAGTTTTCTTTTCTGTCTAAAAATAGGATGCCCGGACTATCAGCAGGAATTGTTCTGTCTGTGAGTACGCCTTGGTCCTACATGAGAGTGATGTCGCCGATACTCACCACAGGCTCAGGTTTGTGTAAATAATATTTCTCAGTTACTGGAACATCGAAACTCTTACATATTTTCCGATGGATGTACGCAGCAACTTTATTGTGTCTTTCAGTATATTCTGTTGGAGCAAGCATCTGACATCCAGCAATTACGTGTTACTTATTACTCCGCCTTGGAGCTCCGACAGGGATCCTCAGAGGAGTTTCCCCCGTCTTCAAACGTTTCGGCCCTTTGTATCTCCTTACGTTTTCGGGGGGTGGGCCGCATCCGGTGATCAGCCGGATGTCCCTGTCGGTTTGGTCTGTCTGGACCCAACTGTTACCGCCGGCTATGAGAGGCACTCATCGGCCTTGTTATGCCGGTCACTGCCGTCTCGGACTGGAGCGACTGCGAAAGCTCTCAATGGCTTCTTCATGTCGCATATAACCTGTTTATCACCTGCAAACTTCGACTATGCGAGGCTCTCTTGGCCTTATTATGTCGATCGCCTCCACCCCAGTTTGCCTACAGCGGTCATGAAAGCTCTCAGTGGCTTCTTCACACCGTCTTAATATATGCAAACTGGGCCTTATAATTTCTTTGTAGCGGCGGCCGGAGATAGAAATTTTCTTGACCCGACCGCGGGCCTATTCGCGGCTGCGGTTTGATCCGCATTTCATGTTGCTTCGCGAGTCCGCGGCCGGCCCATTTCTCCCGACAACACCGCGTCTCTCGGCCAATGATTTGGCCCCGTCGTTCGGTGGATTATTCATACCGGAGACCGACGGCTTTCCCCGGCTTCCTGCAGTGGCCTCTTAAGACTTCTTCTGGCTCCTCATGTGCCAGATCCAGAATGAAGCCGCTTCTGCGGCCTCAGACATCTTTGTCATAGCCTTTGTTCTCTCCCGGCTTGACAGTCCAATCTTAGTGAGAAAAGCGTAAGTCGACTTGCCGACCACGCCCCTTGCGCCAATCTCGATTGGGAAGAGGTCTGTACGGTACCCTCTCGTTTCCAGGTCCATCGTCAGATCTGCGTACTTATCTGCTTTGAGCGCATTGCTGTATTGCAGCCTGTCCTCCCATGGGACCGTCAACTCTACCAGAATGATGGCATCCGTCGACGGAGATCCGGCCTCTTGCCATGTGTACCGACCATTGGCACCAGTTGCTGAGCACGTGATGCAGTGTCTCGGTCCCGCCGCAGAGCCGGCATTCGGGGTCTTTCACCATGCCCCACTTTTGCAAATTGTCCCTGGAGGGCAACTGGTCGTACACGGACCTTATCGCGTAGGCAAGTCGGAGCGGGGACATCTTCCACATGTCGCTCCAGGTAAGGGATCTTTGCATCACGTCTTCCCACGTTGTCCACTTACCCTGCTGTGACTGCTGGACTGCCTTCGTGACTCGGTCTTGTTCCACTTTCCTCCTCCTTTCCTGGATAATCATAGCGGCTCTGACTGATGCGCTCGCCTGGGACCATTTTGGCAAGTGGTTCCATCCAACTGCATGACGATCCGTCTGGGTAGGACCTCTCATTTCCTCGAACATCAGCTCGGCAACTGATTCGTCGATCTCATTCTGATCATATTCGTGTCCTATATGTTCCTCTGCTCTATGGCACAACTTGCATATGCTGCTCATATCTTGCTCCAACATGTGTCTTTGGTAATATCTTCTTTTCAAGACCTGATCCTGAGCCGCTATGATTAAACTCTCAGTCTCCCCTTTCAATCCACTACTAATTCCTACTTTTTTTCATTTTCCTCCTTGGAACTGTCCATGCAGGGCTTTTCTTTTTATTTCTTCCAACTTTTTTGCTTGCATCCTTTTTTTGTAATTCATCGCTCATTTTCATTCCAATTCTTCAGCCCATATTTATTTCGAATTTTTGCTCGCTTCTTTCAAGATTGAGTCTTTTTTGTTGAGGCTGTCATTCAGTTTTACTATTTAGATTAACCTACTGTTTTCTGCTTCGATATATTCTGATTGACCCAGTACAGCCTGTTGATATACTGACCAAACCTCAAGTAACTCTCTGCCACCATTCTTTCTTTTAACATACAACCTCTGCACGTCAGCTCTTGGGTGATGGTCATTGATGGTCAGAATGTTTCTTGTCTTTCTGTCTATCTTCTCAATTTCCGATTTTAGCTACTAGATTATTCCGAAGCCATAAGTGAGGACTGGTACTACCAAACTATTAACAGCCCTGATTTTGTTCCTTGCGTTGAGTTTGGTTGTCAATATTTTCCTTATTCGTCGGTAATACTACATTGAATGACCCCGGTTCACCTTTTACCTTGTAAACAAAATTTTCCATTGCTCTAATTTTTTCTTTCTCCTCTTTAGTTTTTTTTTTAAACTGATTCTTGCAGTGTTCTCTGTCTAACTTGAACAGGTAATGATTCACAATCAATGATTTAAATTTTGTTTCATTCTTCAGTTTGTAGCAACTTTCTAATATCAGATTTTTTGTCATTAAACTGTAAAATTCAATCTTGGTTTCTTTTCGAGTCAGAATACCTTCGGCCATTGTTTTCAGAAAATCCGAAATTAAACTTTCCGAACAAATAAATATACGTTAGGATATACAGAAATTGCTTAAACAATAAACTTGTAACAAATTTATTAGGTTTTAAGCACGAAAATTCGGAATTCTCAGCACAGAAACAATTCGACTGAGCAAAATTATTATTATTATTATTAGTAGTAGTAATATTATTATTATTATTATTATTATTATTTTTATTATTATTATTATATATTATTATTATTATATATTATTATTATTATTATTATTATTATTATTATTTATTATTATTATTATTATTATTATTATTATTATTATATTATTATTATTATTATTATTATTATTATTATTATTATTATTATATTATTATTATTATTATTATTATTATTATTATTATTATTATTATTATTCTATTATTATTATTATTATTATTATTATTATTATTATTATTTATTATTATTATTATTATTATTATTATTATTATTATTATTATTATTTATTATTATTATTATTCTTATTATTCTTATTATTATTATTATTATTATTATTATTAATTATTATTATTATTATTCTTATTATTATATTATTATTATTATTATTAGATTTAGAATTATTATTATTATATATAGAAATTTAATCACTTGTTTATTCAAAAAAAAAGAGTTATCACAGAAATCAAATTGTCGATTCGAGAAATTGAATTCTGAAACAAGAATAGTGGACGAAAAAAAATATATTAAAACAAAACAAAATAAAACCAAATAAATTTAATATTTTCATAACTAAAGTTTAATATATAATTAATTTATTAACGTTGATTAAAAGACAAGCAACTGAAACTTTAAATGTAATCATATTTCACAATTTCATTGAAAATATTTTTGTTATTTCCTCAAGTGCAATAAAACTTGTAGAAAACACGATAAAATTTACAACATTTTTCAACAAAAGCCTTCCAGTTAAAAGCTAGGATGTTGGCTCATGAGAGCAAAATTAACGATTTCAAGGCAGGGCCCTCGTCAGTGGCGCAACCAGGGGGGCTAATAGAAGAGACCCTGCAATCACGAACCCTGTTACTTTATAAATTTATGATCATTGATTTTCTATTCGTCTTGTCATATTGATATAATTATCATAATAATTGTAATTTATCAACAACTGTGCAAAGACAGCTCCAATTCACATCGACAAGTTTACGCAAGATCTTTTCTTTGCCACAAGCATTCAGCCCGAGTTGCATTATATGCTCGATGTTGGTCTTACTCTGCCAGTTACGTCATCAGATGCAGAAAGGGCATTTTAAAACTTCGCCTTATTAAAAGTCATCTCAGGACGACTATGTCTGCCTGTCGTTTGCAAAGTTTATTGAGAATATCTGCGAACAAAACAACTACTGCACTTCTTTCAGTAAATGAAATGGTGAATAGATTTTCAGACCGATCGAAAAATTATTTTGTAACTGCAAACATTTGAAAATGTAATTTAGACTTTTCAAAATTGTTTTAGACTGTTTAGGATCTTAACTTTGTACATAATTTAGAATAAGTGAAATGTTTAGGATATCAATCATATCATATTACAATTTTAAACATATCATAAACTTTTTTATATTTGCTTTAACTGGTTTGAAACTTGTTTTAATTTATTAATGATACAAAGGAAAAACTGCAGACTGAAGATAGTCAAACTCATAATAATAATAATCTGTTCTATCTTTAATTCTTTATTAATTATAATTGGTAGTTTTGATTTGAACAGTTTCAAAAATTTTTCGACTGCGTCGGGCTTTCGTCCCTTTTCTAAACTTGAGCCCCCCCCCAGCATTTTTCGCTGGTTGCGCAACTGGCCCTCGTGGATCTCAAAATTTATGAAGAGAAAAGCATTGTCAGTGAGGACCAGAACAACTGTCGGACAACGGCTTCCTGACGATTGGCAGTTTAAAATACACGATTTTTGCAGATTTGTAACCGAGGACATTGGCGAGAAATGTTAATGACACTGATGTCATTAATATGGATGAAGTTCCAATGGCTTTCGACATTCCCGCCATGAGAACAATGGAAGCATCCGGCACCAGAACTGTGGCAATAACAACAAGTGGTCACGAACGGACATGTTTCACCGTCGTACTTGGATGTTCTGAGGCTGGCAATAAGTTAAAACCAATGTTGATTTTCAAAAGAGTGACAATACCACGCGAAAAATTCCCAGTTATTGTTCACTGCAACAATAAAGGCTGGATGGACACAGCAGCAATGAAGCTCTGGATTCAGAACTGCTTTCAAACGAGACCGGGTGGGTTCTTTTCGAAGAGCTCGCTTGTTGATCATGGATGCAATGATTGCTCATAAACGTTAAGATGCTCAACTCGAGCGGATGTCACATTGCAATCATCCCGGGTGTTCTAACTTCCAAACTGCAAACACTGGATATTGCTACAAATCATCCATTCAAAAATTTTATAAAGCACCTTAACTTAATTGTTTGATCATATTGTTAATACAAATCGTTGACAAATTGTTAGGTCTGAGTGGGAGGAATGGATGCAGAATGGCACACACACTTACACACTGTCTGGACGCATCAGGAAGGCCTTGTAGTCCGAGGTATGCACGTGGGTTGCACGAGCATGGGACAAAATGTCATCGGATTTGATTCTGAGTGGCTTTAGAAAGGCTGGCATTAAGCCTATGGGAGAGGAGGAAACTGATCACTTGGATGATGAACCAGAGTGCGATCCATCAAGAGCTGAAAATGAATATGAAGACTGTTCGACTTTTGATGGATTTGAAGGCTTAGCTGGTGATGAGGAATAATTATTGGTCTTCTGGTTGATTATTTAAATGTGC
Source organism: Whitmania pigra (assembly GCA_021613335.1). Lineage (NCBI taxonomy): Eukaryota > Metazoa > Annelida > Clitellata > Hirudinida > Haemopidae > Whitmania > Whitmania pigra. The sequence continues at coordinate 101,759 of JAJTWR010000434.1, read as the reverse complement.
ATTATGTCTGTTAATAAATTGTTTAATAACTTCAAAGAACTGATTAACGATTCATGAGCTCGCCGCAATTGATCAAAATTGGTCACGAATCGCTTTGGTATTGCGTTCTCTCTCCAAATCTTCCTCGAAACTGTTTTTCATTTCAAAATTTGCATCAACTTCCTACTTTGGAATGCGGATTGTTCACAATTGATTAATGAGATTGTTTAATTATTTGTAAGACAAAAAAAAAAGCAATACTTCAAAGGACGGTAACGAACTCGTTAACCAATTCCACTCTGCAAACGTTTCTGCTTAACAAGTCTTTCTCCCATAACTCCCTAAATATGGAAATCACATTTTAAATGTACAAACCTTAAGAGACATTTTTAAACATTTTGGGATTAATTTTTGGAGCAGATGGTGAAGTTAAGCAGATGTACTATGCCGTGAGACACAGCTTCACTGAAGGTATAGAATTGCTGAGGTCCAAATAGTGCATCAATTATAACATTAAATTATGGCAGAGATTTCAACTTTGAAATCCCTTTCAAGAATCATAAATGAATCATTGATCTGAACATGAAATGCAGCTCATGTACAATAACCTTTAAAATTCCATCGAAAGAAACAAGGTTTTTTTTAAAATAAATTGATCTCAATTTTTGAAGCAGATACTGAAGTTATGCATTTGTAATATGCTCTGGGACACAGCTTCACTGTGAAGGTATGGAATTGTTGAGGTTCAAACAGTGCATCAACTATAACATGATAGTGTGGGCAAAAGCCGCATATAATTTTTACCATCCGATAGGTTTCATGATTTGCTCTTATAGCAATGTAGAAAATAAAGTGACTCATCACCAGCAAAATCCAGAGCAGTGGTGGTAATTCATTACAGTTACCAACTGGAATCTTCATAATGGTTTCCAAGAGAATGGACTAAGACTTTCATTTTGTTTTCAAATAAAGACTGCAAAAGAGTGATATCTGACACTATTACCAAAATTGTATCTATTTTGTTCCATGCTTTTGAGAAGTATTCAAAGAATTTTTATAACAGGACCCTTAAGAGATTGAAGACATTTGCTACAATAAGTCCATGCATGTGATGTTTGACTATTAAAATATTAAACAGCACCAACCAAAGCTGTCTGAACCACCAGTGCGAAAAAAACATTGTCACACAAACTGAAAACACTAGCACCAGTTATAATTATGAGTAACAAATAATTGAAAAATTTTGACGAAAATCCACAAAATAGTACAACACCCTACAAGTTTCCTATAGTTACCATCAATTAATTTATGTTAAATTCAAGTTGACGTCACAAATTCGAGAGCCGGACAATGCAATGATTAACATGACTGTTTTGCTTCTGTGAGCATATATCGAAAGTTCTTTATGCAATGCATTAACGCCCAAGCAATTATAAACTATTTAAAATTGAAAATATAGTCTAAAGCTTTTACAAAAACAATCAACAATTTTTGCTATCATTTAAATGTTTTTTTTGTCGGAAATAAAATTCATGTAAATTTAATCTATCATAACATGCATACAATTATAGCACGCCTAGGGGAGTGCATGGTAAGTAAAATCGAACATAACGCGCGTGTAATATGGGTGAAAATACGGTACCTGCATTTTAATTACATTTATAAAATGATACTTAAATTCTTATTTCCAATAACGTATATTTTCTCTCATTTATCATTAAAGTCTTTAAAACTTCTTCCGGACATCAACCCCCGAAAAGATGAATTAAGACTTAAATTTCTTAAACAACTATTTTTCTCTTTAACAGCAAAAACAAAAAACCAAAAAACGAACAAAACCAAAAGAATAATGAATTCGCGTGAGACTCATTTGGTTCAACATTTTCTCCTTTAAGAGGTGCATCCTCTTTAGGAGGCATTTCAAGCAATTTCGGAGATATTAGGATAAAACAAAATCCGTTGTTTTTGTAGCTCTTGATTTTTAACTTGTTAATAATAATATAATAATAATTATTATTAATAATTAATAATAAAAATTATTTATAATAATATAATATAATATAATATAATAATAATAATAATAATTTAATTATAATAATAATATATTATTATATTATTATTAAAAATATTATGAAAAAATTAATAATTCTTTTCAATTCTTTGTAACGTTAGATACTTGAATAAAGTATTTTTAAAGTAGCAACAATTAACAAATAAACAAAATGTAATTCAGCTCTATCATCTTTTTTAAATATTTTTTATTTTAATTATAATTTCGTCTTTTTATTTTTTACTTATTTCAAATTTTCTGAAATTAACAATCGCACGATTAAAATACAAAAAATTATAATATAGAATGACACAATAATAAAATAATTAAAAACAATGTTGTTTATAAACTGAAAATAACTGCTAATAACACGAAAAATTTTGTCGGCATTATGATTTTTTACTTCCATTTAATAATCCTCGTTTCACCTAATTAAAATTCCAAAAAAAGCTGAAAGTGAAATTATGTTCTCCCGCTAAACTGAAACCTCTTAGAAAATGTTGGAGATAACAGGACAACGTGGGGGTAACAGGACAACGTGGTAATAGAACGACATCATTTTCGTTCACTCCATCCTGTCCAAAATCATTTCGCCGACCACATTTTTCGGTGGATAAAAGCCAAAAAATAAAAATGTTTTATGCAAAGAACGCGTTTTTGTTTACTTTTAAGTCGGAAGTATTCAACTTAATATAATTATAAATGCGGAGGTTGAATCATTTTTTGCACAATTTTCAATTTTAATATTTGATGTTGTACAAAATTGCTGTGAAATGATAAGGTTGAAGTTTAATTTGGTTAGGAAATGTTGTTGTTATTATTATTATTATTATTATTATTATTATTATTATTATTATTATTATTATTATTATTATTATTATTATTATTATTATTATTATTATTATTATTATTATTATTATTATTATTATTATTATTATTATATTATTATTATTATTATTATATTATTATTATTATTATTATTATTATTATTATTATTATTATTATTATTATTATTATTATTATTATTATTATTATTATTATTATTATTATTATTATTATTATTATTATTATTATTATTATTATTATTATTATTATTATTATTATTATTCTTATTATTATTATTATTATTATTATTATTATTTAAATCTTTGTTATCACTAACATTTTTATTGTGTTTAACAATAAATATTAAGCATGAGACTTCCTTCCGTTCCATTACGAATGCACTCGAAAGATCGGATTTTGTCGGTTTTCGAAAATTCGGGACAAAATAATTTCCGAATCTTATATTTTTTGGGAAATTCAGCTATAATCGATTTTCTGAAAAATTATAATATTGTATAATAATATACATTAATAATGTCTTAATGACGCAGAAATAGAATGATGTTTTTTGACTTCAAATAAGTATGTTTGCTTTACTTCCGTTTATTTTCCTTTTTTGCTTCTATTATAGCAACACGCATACCTCGTAGTGCTCACCTCCTTTAGACTTATTTTACTAAATCAGAGAGTAAAGGTGAAGCCATTTGTAATAAATGAAAGCAGATTTTTTGGTGTAAGAAATCATCTTGAGTTATCTGAAGATAAGGCAACAAACGAAGTTTTACCAGCTTAAAAGCGAAATAGACCTCCATCTCACATTACCTAAGCCGGTTGCGTATTTCCAAACCCTAACTGTGCTAGCCACGGCTGATTAATTCGTAAGCGCTCACTGTGATTGGTTGATATCTGAAATAGATCACATCATAGCTATCGTTTTGGAGATATTTTCGTTTAAAAGGTAATAACTCATTGCAATTAATTCAATTACTTTAATATTACTTATATGTTATTTTATTAACCCTACTAACACTAACCTAAACCTAACCCCAGATATTAAGTTATTAAAATACAATAAAAAGGCGCCTGCGAGCATGGACGCGCAATATCACAACAAGAATCGAATGCGCGCCGTCATCGAGCGAGACGAACACTAGACCACTACCCTCTACCACTACACTCTACTACCCCTGTACTCTACCACTACACCACGCAGTCGCACGATAGAAGGGGCATTATGATTTGGAACCTATGATACAAATAAACATATGCATACGTGCTTCTGCTCTATACAAGATCTCAACCAATCCATACGCTTATGAATATTAATCAGGCATGGCTCCTGCTGGTTAGGGTTTGAAAAAACGCAAGCTGCTCGAACGATCTTAGGTAATTTATAAAATTTGATTTATTGGAAGCAGCAACAAAATGCCATGCCACTTCTTGCCAGACTTGCTAGAGGATTTTTTTCTGCCCCCTTTCTTTTAGCGAAAGAATGTTCTTGGCTTCAGGCAACATTGCCTCTATTTCGAGAATGAACCTCACTCCAAAAACTACTTCTATTCTTACCTACGTATAGCAGAACTGGTCCAAAGTAAAGGTTCACAACTGGAACAATGTTTCTGAAGATGACATGGAGGAAGGTGAGAAGATTGGTGTGATTAATATTGCAGATTTTTAACACATCTTCTGACGCTCAAATGAAAAATAAATCATCTACAAATGCTCAAATGGTTACTTCAATTTTTTAGTGTGAAAATACCACCCATGCACGTAAAGCATGGAGAAGGGAAAAGTTCGATGCATTATTTTGTAGGGGCGTTATTTCCGAAAAATTTCCAAATATCCTCGATCTTTTCAAAAAATTCTTTTGTGTACGGTTTCCGAATGTTCGGAACAAAATTTTTACTAACCCGATTAAAACCGAACGTTCGGTAGAAAATTATTTCCAATTACGTAAGTACTCGAATTAAACCGTATGAAGTCCCATGCTTAGTAAATATAGTGTTGTATACTTAGATTTTTGGAAATTAATTAAGTTTATATTGCTAATATAATTAAATTTATACTTAATTATATTTGGCATCTTTTCCGGACACGTGGGATCTATTTTTGCTACAGAAAAGCATTCTCGATAATCACCTGACAAACAACGAGAATCAAGACAACTTGGAAGCCCAAATAACCATTTGCATCCTTAAGTACCTCAATTCCTTAAACGCTTAACTTCTATTATTCAGTTCCGTTAACTGAATACCTGCTCTAATAAACTTATTAGTTAACTTACTTATTTGCGGACCCCCGGGTTATTTCATTGGTGTCAGGAGTGGGATCCCAAAAGGTAAGTCATGAGCAAGGCCTTAGAAGATTTAACTTTTGCTGAAATGAGACGTGAGCTTAAGTTGAGGCAAATGGATTCGAAAGGCTCCAGGGAAGAATTGCAAGATCGTCTGCAGTCGTGGATAATGGATCAGGGTGAGGATCCAGAGGATTATTTATTTCTTGATCCATTCCAGAAAATGTTTTTGATGGCCTTTGAATCCATAAAGTCAGAGTGCAACTATCTATTCAAGTGGGAAGTGTTGATGGAAGATAAGCAAGCAGTTGTCATAGAAAAGGTAGCTGAGGTTTCCTCCAACGAGGCTGTCACTAGCTATCAACCAGAGGAAACTCCAACAAGCGTCATAAACATCATGCCAGCTGAAGCTTCAGCAGTACACCCGATTGCCACACTGGTTTCGGTTGAGAAAGAGACCGAGGAAATTGTAGATGGAAGAACTTTGGGAAGCGAAGTGTTTCTTCCATGGAGTGAGGAATCGGGGAAGGAGCTGAGGAAAGAGCTGGGTGAGGAGAACGGTGCTGAGGAGACCTTTGTTGATGTGAGTGAGGGCAGTTTGGGGGTTGACGAGGACAATCCAATAGTGGAGCTCCTCATAAAGATGGGAAATGTTGAGAATAAAGACAGCGGTGAGCTGAGGGAGAGTTTTGCAAGCTCCAAAGAAGTCGCGCCAGTGCCCGATGAGCCAGTTCAGTGCACGATTGCCTCGTTGGTATCGGTTGTGGAGAGAACCGAGGAAATAATTGAAGGGGGGACTTTGGGAGAGACCAGAGTGAAGCCTCCTCGCGTTGAGGAATCAGTGGAGGAACTGGGCCCGGAGAACAGTGGCGATCGATTTGAGTTGGGAGTTTCCGAATTCGATTCAGCTGTGGATATCGTGGAGGCTGGGGCTGCGGATGTAATTGTATCTGAGAGGGGAGATATTGGCGGTGAGATACTCGGCGTTCGTGAGTACATGGTTGATAAAGTTGGATCAATGTCTGAGACGTTTATTTGTGGAGTTCTCAGCCAGAGCGGGCTTTCTGGCCTTCGGAGGTCGTCGGAGACTCGAGGCGAACATTTAGTGCTGTTGGTTGTTTTGCTGATCTTTTTCAGCAAGCGTTTTAGTAGAGATGCGAGAGGAGGACGGGCTCGCATTGAAACAGTGGTGGTACGTGGGCACCATGTTAGAGATTGTGTCCCGAGAGTAAAAATGAAGGTGGCACCCATTCGCCGACTGGCGAAGTACCACGGGGAGCAGCAGTCTGTTCGGGACGAACAAATTTAAGGAGGGTGTAATGTTGTATACTTAGATTTTTGGAAATTAATTAAGTTTATATTGCTAATATAATTAAATTTATACTTAATTATATTTGGCATCTTTTCCGGGCACGTGGGATCTATTTTTGCTACAGAAAAGCATTCTCGATAATCACCTGACAAACAACGAGAATCAAGACAACTTAGAAGGCCAAATAACCATTTGCATCCTTAAGTACCTCAATTCCTTAAACGCTTAACTTCTATTATTCAGTTCCGTTAACTGAATACCTGCTCTAATAAACTTATTAGTTAACTTACTTATTTGCGGACCCCCGGGTTATTTCAATAGTATTTAGAATTATTCAATAAATATTTTTATCAATTTACAATACCAACAAAACAATGATTTCAACAAAAATAGATTTTTTTAAAGTTTATTCTGATCTAAAACTTATTCATTCCTGTTGCATGAGTAAAACTTGAAACATTTTCCACTTTATCAAAATATTTTCTAATCACGAGTCACTATTGTGCGCAAAGGATAAATTGAAATTCAAATGGTTGAATAATTGTAATTTTTAAATTTATAAATTCAATATTAATATTAATTGTTCGGGATATAATAATTATTAATAATTAATAATTAACACTGTTGACTTTAATAAATATATAATAAAATATGTTACAATTTAACATTGACGTTAGACAACTTATTATATAACATTTTTGAAGTTATAACTCAGTGATGTAATGCATCCTATTTTTAATAATTAATCTCAAAAATGAAAAACCCATACCATTGTAGCGTTTCCTACACCTAGTCTGTCTGAAACAAAGTAGGCAAAGATTCCTGGCTCTCTGGCAATCAAGACTTAAAGAGGAAAAGTTGAACAAGGTCATGGTTGAGTTTTCACGGCCAGATGGTTCACCGGCGGGCTCTGTGAAGATGAGGGACAATGGTGTTTCTGTGCCGCATTCTATGCTGTTTGAGACTGCTCTGTCCTTGGTGTTCTTGGTGTTCTGTGACCATCGTTTTGTGATCATGGGATGAGTTTTTTTTCCGATGTAAAAGTTCATTTATTACAAAAAAAATTAAGAGCGTGAACATCAGACAGCAATTAAAGTAAATCAAAACATTAATATACAAATATACAAAAGTAGTGTCAAGAACGCTCTAAGGGAAAATTCTCGCTAATGTATAACTAATACGACCGTGAATTCAAGTAGATGTTCGTAAATTGAATCACAGTTAATTATTGAAGTATTGGTGAGTCAGTTGTGAATATTTGGATTATGTCATGTTCGAAACGAAATTTAATTAATTACAATATTCATTTTAATTATTGTGAGGAGTAGTTTAGAAAGTACTTAGTGTTATTATTTAAGAATGGTAATTAATTTTTTATTGGTAAAATAATGCCTTTGGACTCATTAACAAATTATTAATAAGTTTTAAGTTTTCGAAACAACGCAAAGTACAAAGCATTCAGCGATGGTTCAACATTCGGAGACAAAATGCTTGCTTTAAACTTCAGAAATTAAGCATTGACATGATATAAGATTTAGTAAATAATTGCAGAATACAATAAGATTTAAGAGCAAATAATAAAGGTAAATAAATTCATAAATAAATATTTATGACATCTCATGAATTATGCAAAAGTGAGACATTGTTTGAAGCTGATTGATGGAATGCTGGTTTGTTGAATAATTCAATGTGGTTTAAAGTTCAATGGAACGATATCTTTTGAATTACCTTTTAAATTGCTTTTAAACATTGATGATTATTTGAAATTATTCATCATTATTATGAGGTTGTATTAATAATAATTAGTCCTTAGTTTTAATAATTTATTCATTTACAATAATAATTATTTATTAATAATAATAACAATTTATTTTATTCATTTATTAATATTACTAATATTATTCATTGTAATTATAATAATTGAAACATACCGAACTCAGGCATTCAATTACTTCCTCTCTAGGATGGATGGATTGAGGAAGACATACACCTTCCATCTGGTGACCTTCTTTGCAGACGAGGTCATCCGAGGTCACGTGAATCAATGTATTGTTGACGCTCTCTACAGTCAGGGTGTAGTGATCCGCTATGGGGTACCTGGCATTGTTGGCCCAATTGATTTGATTATGACTCCACTAAGCTATCTAGAAGATATAATACTAAATATCTATAGAATAGGCTGTTTATTAATCATTCAACAAAATTAGAGGTTAAAGACCGGAGTTTTTATTCGTTTGCATGTTTTTATCTAGTCATTCATTCATTCATTCATCATTCATTCATTCATTCATTCATTCATTCATTCATTCATTCATTCATTCATTCATTCATTCATTCATTCATTCATTCATTCATTCATTCATTCATTCATTCATTCATTCATTCATTCATTCATTCATTCATTCATTCATTCATGCATTCATTCATTATTCATTCATTCATTCATTCATTCATTCATTCATTCATTCATCATTCATTCATTCATTCATTCATTCATTCATTCATTCATTCATTCATTCATTCATTCATTCATTCATTCATTCATTCATTCATCATTCATTCATTCATTCATTCATTCATTCATTCATTCATTCATTCATTCATTCATTCATTCATTCATTCATTCATTCATTCATTCATTCATTCATTCATTCATTCATTCATTCATCATTCATTCATTCATTCATTCATCATTCATTCATTCATTCATTCATTCATTCATTCATTCATTCATTCATTCACCTGCAGTGATGGTGTTGAAGTCTCCTAAAAGCCTGTGCAAGACCGCTGTCGGGGTTATTGAGTACGAAGTCCTGGTCTCCGTCAAACGAATGGTCAACTTCCTCCAAGACCGGAAGGATGTTGATGTCTTGAAGACCAAGATTGAGTCTCAAGCCAGACTCTCTGTACCAGAAAAAGTCCAGCATCTGCTTGGAGTCAGTGACATAGTGTGTGGTTCCAAGACTTCTCGAGACTATCAAATCCTCGATGAAGATCTTTTGGGACTCTGAGGTCATAGTCACGACTTGCGGAAGTCATGGGAAGGGTAAATTGTTTTGTAGTTATTAATGCAATTATTGTTATTATTGTTTTATTGTATTTGAGTGTGTTTATGTTGAAACAATTTTATTATAGTAATATAGTTAATTATAGTAATAATAATTATCAAATAATGATAATAATAATTATTTGGTTCTTTAAATTGAATAAAGTTTTATTACCCTATTTTGAATACTTTAATGAGTAACAACATAATAGGTAATAATGAAAATAGTGAAATTAAAAAAAAAATCAAATAATAAAAATTAAGAAGCATTACTTAGAGGATTATATAACACTAATAATAATATTCCGAATAACATCAATAAGTGGCCTTATTATTGGCCATACCAGCACGTCTTGCAGCTCGAGGCAGGTTGCGAACACGAGACCTTTTGAACAGAAACCTGACGAGCGTTCAACAACTTCGGAGCAACAAGAAGTATAAAAATAAATATTGTTGTTAATGATACTAATATTATTTTGTTTTTTTGTTTTTTTAGACATCGTCATCCTGGTCCTGATTGTTATTATTTATTAGTCAGCAATTTAGAAATGAAATTTTGTGGAATATCCGTTTTTAAGCGAAGCTTGTTTTGAACGAAAACATAATAACAAATCTAATGTTCGACTTTTACAATTATTTGTGCTTCTGGGAAAATGTTTTCTGGAGATATTAATTGGATTAAAATTTGAATCCTTTCAAGTACCGTGGTTATACACGAGGGAAAGTTAAAATGATATTTTTAGCGCAATTTGAAGACGAAATGTGTTTAAATTATTTTCCAAATAAATCTTCAAAAAGAATAATATGTTTAGGTGAATAAATTATTATACTTGACTGAGTACCTCTTGTGATTATAATTATTGTTAGAACTGTGTTTAGACCATAAATTAAAGATTAGAATTTAAGGTCCCGTGCTCGTCATATCACCACAGCACAATGTAATCATAAATATAAAGACATACACCCGTCACAATCATACATTGTCCAACATCTCAGCTCTTAACACACCAGCTCTTAATCTGGGTCGTTCATCATAGTCAGCAGCACCAACTGGAATATCTTCCATCTGGATCCCCTCCGTGTTTCCGAAAAAATCCTGTTTTGCGACTTAGATGCCAACGATTGTGCTACTCTCAGACCATAGAAATCTTGCTTTTGGGATTATAATCGTCAAACAAGTCAAGTAGTTCGTGCTAATTCCATATTTCACAGGCAGCAGCCTTATTTTGATGCGGACTGCCAGAATCTTCTCACTTCGTTCAATACATTTTTTATTTCAAAATTCGCCAACATTCAACGATCAATCGCCGACTTCCTTTCATCCTCGCTTCTCAAACTTCTAGCCAGACAGTTCTCAGGCATGCCCCTCTCAACAGAAGTCTTGAAGGCTATTCGTGCATTGCCTCTTGATCTTCTCTGCACTTTTTTTGTCAAAAGTTCTCCTCACATCCTCTCCAAACTCTTTCACTCAGAATAGGTGTTTTCTCTTTCATCAAGAGTGCTGAAGTCTTTCCCCATTAACCCTATACCGTGGCACCCCGCCAATTACAGATCTATGTTTAACTTTTCTAAAAATGCCAAAACTGCTAGAGAGACGGTGACCCGCCAAAATAACCTGGCAACAAAATAGCCCGGTGACAAAATAACCCCGTCAAAATGTAACATTAAAAAAATTAATTTTTATGAGGCATTAACCGATTACAGATTCCAAATTTAATTCGGTATTACTGGTTTGAATGCTTTTTTAACCATTTTAAGTTTAATTGGTATCAGGAAATTTCATTAATTGGAAGATTTATAGTCTAAAGATTATTAGGATTCCGGCTATTCCCTCAGTTTCCATGGACTTTTCAAGTTGGCATTTAATATAAATTATCGATTGACAAGCAACATGTGCGAGCCATACAGGCAACCTCTCGGTTATCTACCCGGAATTGCTATTCCAATTTGCCTGTAGACCTGGTTTCTCCAAAGAAACCGTTCTTTTCCACTTCTTTGAGGAAGATAATTTTTTCCACTTACATATAATATAAATAGTATTACATTAATATTAATTACATGCAAGTGGAAATCGCAACTGGGCCATTATGGTCGACCTTGACCTCTCGTCAAGTGGCATTCGACACCATTGACTATAAAATATGTTGTTTAGTTATTATTGTTATTATTATTATTATTATTATTATTATTATTAGTATTATTATTATTATTATTATTATTATTATTATTATTATTATTATTATTATTATTATTATTATTATTATATTATTATTATTATTATTATTATTATTATTATTATTATTATTATTATTATTATTATTATTATTATTATTATTATTATTATTATTATTCTTATTATTATTATTATTATTATTATATGATTAAATAAGCAATTAGTTAAATCAATATGGGATACCAACTGCTTTCACGAGGCTCATCGACAATTTCAAATGCTTGACTGTCGTTGAATTCTTTCTGGTGATAATAATCTGCGTATAAAATATTTTATTTTGAAAAAAAACTTTATGACATTTTAAATAAAATATTAGAAATTGATAAATTGGGGTTTCGCGAAAAATTGAATTGAAATTGAATTCATTGGTATGAATGACTTTTCTTATTACATGGTCATTAGCTTAGGTCGTCAAAAAATATGACCTTGGATAGTGGTAAAATGTTGCTCCTGGGTGATGTTAGTAAGAAACAAATGTTTTATTCGAATTTAGTTTTTCGCTTCTATTGCCAATGGAGGGTGGAAGAAATGTCGTAATTTTGATGTTGTTTCCGATTTTTTTCTGTGTTTGATTGACTACGTTTAAATTTATTTTTATGTTTCTGTATGCCGATTTGTAACTAAGGCTATTACTCGAGCGTAACTGATTTGCCCAGTTTACGGAATTGGATGTGAACTAACTTCACGCCAATTACAAACTGCTAAGGAAGCATTGTAATGCAGCATTATTTCTTTGTTCAAATACAATTTAAAGAATACTTAGTCAAGTGAAATAGTTGCTTAAGTTTCTGCAAGTGTACAGACATTTGTTTAAATCTGGCAGTCCGACTAAAACAGTCGATGTGTAAAAGTATTTTAATTGAGAAGAATGTAACAAAGAGCAGATGTCCTAAAGAATAATTTAAAAATTATTCTGAAAATAGAAAGAGAAGCAAAAGCATAATTGATTGCTAAGCAGGAAAGTTTAAGTTTGTATGACTTAGCATCATGCCATTGTCTCGAATTAAGTATTTGCACTTGTCCGAGATAATCAAAACTGCCGGCACTTGAACGTGAATTTGTTTGGATCAAAGAAATGAAATAAATATGGTTATTTGTACTTTAGACAAGGAAACTACTTGAAATTTAACTAGAGCAACTGAGAGAGCATCAAAGAGACAGAAATACTATAATTCCATTTCTTGAGGCAAAAGTAGTGCATGAGCGTCAGTTGGTAACAGTTCCAATTCCTATTTAGATGTTACGGAAGTGCCTGTGGTATGGAGTTAATTGAGGACTCAGATTCAGAGAGTGAGTCTGGTAGATACATATATGATGAAGTTTTCTACAGTTGCCAGATGATGTGGCAGACAATATTCATTGCCGCACATTCTAAAAAAGTAAGGAAATTCACAATTCCTCCTCTGAACGATGATGATGAAGATTACCCTATCCTGTAAATTGGAAAGATCTTCCGAGTACTCACCCACCTATGTTGACGGATGTGAGTGATAATGAAATTAAAAATGCAATACAAATACCGCAAAAATGGACATTAGATGCCTTTCCGTGTCACAACCAAAGTGTGGAGACATTTGGACAGAGAAGCAACATCATCAGTTTGTGGAGATGTGAGAAGAGACGGATATATTAAAGCAAAACTTCTGTTTAGAAAGTATATTCCATGTTTTGTTTCTAAAATAGATTGGACCACTCAGAAAAACTGAGTCGGCATGAGTTCTGCACTTTTGACACTAATTGTATATTTAAATAGTTTGCATTCCGGGCAGTTACATTGATGTAAATTGATAGAGTGTTAGTAAACAAATGAATAAAGTCATAATATATTATTTTATAGTTATTAATAAAAAAATTGAAGTTGTAACCACTGAATTAGGAATTTATAGTATTTTCCTTATATATTTCAATATCGATTAATGACCTATTTTTGATGCCAAGGCGGCAACTGAAGGCAAAATTATTTTTATAATGTTATTTAGATGCTAGAGCAACATTATTTTGCTATCCAAAGTCAATCGAACAAAAACATTGCATTGACGACCAACCCTAATGGTCATTGCTCCGAGACTCTGCGTAATTGACCTCAGACCAATTATTAATATTATTATACCTATCCATACTCAAATCGTGGAGTTGCATTTTGTCAATTTGTTGGTGTTTGGCGGGGCGAATGTGTCACATGGGTGAATCATATTAATTAAGTACAATAAATGATATCCAAATCTGTTTGTTAGTTGGCATGCTTTTACATACCAAGGCATATATAATGTTGTGTCAGGGTCATTCTACGTCAAATCAACACAAGCTTGTGATTTTCTTGTTTGTTTTTTTAAGGATTTTGCTGAAATGAGGCACTTTTGTTAATCTGGACAAATGAATTAAAAAATTTAAAATTTTAGATTTTTGGCCAATTTCGGTGTTCGAAATATGGGTCGTTGAACTTTTATCAAATGCCAATGATAAGTTGGGAAGCTGTAAGTTTAGTTCTAAAGCACCTAGTAAAATAATATTTTCATCAAATTAAAGATATTTAATTTTTGTTTGGGCAACTTAATTAAACATTTTTATTTTCAATATTTAAAAAGATAATTTCATTTTGTCCTCGGATCCCATTCTATTCGCCAAAAATTGAATCGCTCAAAGAAAACATTCGGTCACAAAGCGAGAGGAGTTTCAAAGTAAACATTCTATTGTGTTCTGGGGCGGTTCATTCTCATTGGTTCTCACCACAACAAATAGTTAATGCCAAAACTACGAAGTATTACCTAATATTTCAGGACGCTCTCGCTTATTCCTGCCATGCCCTTCAAGTACCCCCTTTGGTCCAAGGACTATAATTTGAAAATTTCCGGCCTAGACAAAGTCACATCACTTTGTTGGGATATCCATAGAAAGTTTATATTTATAATATTATTATAATTTTTCCATCTTATTATCTATTATTGTAAACATCAATTGAAGCAATTCCATTGGGATTACTCATTTTGAACTGTCTTAGTTTGATTGTTTGCGGCTATATTCTCAATGCTTTTGTGCATACATTTGAGGAAGGTTCTGGTTTCATTATGTAGATTTATTAACTTATTTAATACGTTATTTTATTGATAGGTTTAATTTGAAATACTAAAAAAAAACTAACTGTAATTCATTTACAAATCGCCATGTGAACAGTGTCAGATTTAAGCGTTTACTATAAACATAAATGATATTTATTGATATTTCCCAATGATGCTTGTAGCAGTGGAGGCTGGGTTTCGAACACGACACATTATTTAGACATTTTGAAACAATACTATTTTTGTAATACAATTATATAATTATATAATTATTGTTAATTACCTAACAAGTAACACGTGAATTTGTCTGTGAAATTCAGTGGAAAATTATTTTGTTTTCAGTAACACTTCTTTTAAAAACAATTTTTCAGACAACAAGCGCACATAATTGAAACGAAAGTCCATTAAGACTTGAAAAGTTGAAACAAAAAGCAACATACATGTAAAACAACATGTTGCTGAAACAATGAAACAGCGCTACATGTGTGATGGTTCGATTAAGAAGTGCCTTGATAACCTACCCTACTCAAAAGATCGGCTAAATATAAATTACAAATACAAATATCTTTTTTAAGTAAAACTTCTGGAAACATTGAGAGATTTAGAACATACTTTATTATTTTACGGAAATTAAATAGATTAATTTATAATGTTTTATCATTTTGTTTATTATTTTAAGAATAATTAATTGAATCAAATTTACATTGTTAAGTAAATAAATTGAGTTCATCAAAGTTAAAATAAAAATTTGATCTAAAATTATTATCACAAATAAATAGAAGCAACATTAAATATAATAATTTAATAAATTATTTGTATTATTAATTCAATTATTACTGATAAAAATGTGTTTCCGAATATTTTCAAACCTTTCACGCAAACACCAGACTCTATTTTGAATCCTCGTGAGCAGAGACACTCCATGGTTGACCAATCACAGGACGAGGCGTTTTCCAGGTCGGGGCAGTGTTCGCACGTGATTTGACCTAATTTCTCGACGTCCAATAAGTTGACAGAATCTTGATCTGCAGGATAAATTGCTTTGTTGACGTAAAAATAACCGTGAAATAGTATTTTTAATGAAAATGTGAATAATGAGCTAATATTATTTGTCTTTAATAATTTAAACAGGTCAGAAATGCAATTCAAATTATTTGTTGCTCATTAAAAATACAAATTACAAATTTTTTTATATATGTAATAACATTTATTATTATTATTATTAATATTATTATTATTATTATTATTATTATTATTATTATTATTATTATATTATTATTATTATTATTATTATTATGATTATTATTATTATTATTATTATTATTATATTATTATTATTATTATTATTATTATTATTATTATTATTGTTATTATTATTAATATTATTATTATTATTATTATTATTATTATTATTATTGTTATTATTATTATTATTATTATTATTATTATTATTATTATTATTATTATTATTATTATTATTATTATTATTATTATTATTATTATTATTATTATTATTATTATTATTATTATTATTATTATTATTATTATTATTATTATTATTATTATTATTATTATTATTTATTATTATTATTATTATTATTATTATTTATTATTATTATTATTATTATTATTCTTATTATTATTATTATTATTATTATTATTATTATTATCATTATTAGCAAGTTTTTCGTAATACTTGCAATCAACTTGAATAATGAAATACATTCAGTTCTCGTACTTTGTCATATTTAATTGAAATTAAATTTAAAGTTGATTTGTTTGGAGCGTCTCATGAAACAAACATCGGAAGTAACGAAATATTTGAATAATAAATGAAACAAATAATTACTCGCTCATAAAAGACAAAGACAAGGATTGTAAATTATGAAAATACTTGATTTTTGAGAATTTATATGAAAGTCAGGAAAAACCCCTGAAAATATTTTGTGGATTCCTGAGACTAAATTATTATATAAAATATTATGTATTAAATATATAAAACTTAAAAATAAAATTAAACAAATATTACATTATCAAATATTAAATTACAGCCGAACCCGAGATAATCGAAAACCAATATAAGCGCTTGAAATTTCTTGACGTACCTGATGTGAGTTAATTAATTAAGCATGTTCATGTGCTTTTGGTAGGATTGTTTGTAAACATCAGCAATTGATGTGATATATGGGTCATTCCATGTCAAATGAACACAATCATAAGTATAAGCGGCATGATTTCATACTTTTTCTCTATTGACTGATTGTCCAGTTTTCTCATAACATTTATTTTGAACCATTTTTAGAACAAAATAAAAATAAACAAAGTATTATCCACCAGAAAAGATCAACAAGAGTTAATTGTATTCGGCGCCGTAAATGAATCGACATAACGATGAGAAAATGCTAAGACAAAGAGGAACTTTGGCGGTTCCACATCAAAAAGTCGACTTAATAAGGTTGGCGAGTTAACCGAGGTCGAGATAAGTGGGTTTTACTGTATATCATATTTGTCCTATTTCTAATGGACTTTATAAAATAAGTAACATGATCTCGCTTAAATATGTTTATTACACACAAGTTATTACAATCAATAAATAAATTAGTATTTATATTGTAAATTGAAATTTATTATAAAATTAATTATTAATTATAATTCACTCTAAAATAAATTAAGAAATGGTTAACAAATTATAATTTATTACAGTTTATGACCATCTAGTAAATAAATTACCGAATATTCTCATGAAATCTTTGTGCGACGTTCGTTCGTCGATGACGTCATTGAGGAATTGCCTTTCAAAATGGACTTCAATTTGGTCTGTAGTATTTGAATAATACAAACATTAATAACAATCATAATAATGATAATTAAAATTATAATTTTTACAATTATTTCTTATTTTACTTTTACTTGACTAATTTTATTTAATACGTATTTTACTATATTATAATAATTAAATAATAATTATAATAAGTAATAATAATTATAATAGTTATTTTTGCTTGCATCTCTTTGACATAATTGCACATTTCTTCGTGTATTATTTGTTGCATATTCATCTTGTGTGTGGATTGAATCTTTTGTTTAATTTTCATGTAATTAACACCAAGAAATTGATGCACAAAACATAACAAACAGAGACTATTTTATCTCGAAAGAAAAACCAATCTTGATGCAATTGAGAGACTTTTTCCCGGTCATCTTTAAACTCCTTCATTCCTTCACTCACTGTCGTTCAATCAATCACCTTCAATCATTTTGTTCAATCAATCACCATCGATTACTTCCTTCACTCAATCAGTTCATCTGCAACCGCTGTCATGGGAGGCCGTGCTTTCAATCAAAAGTTAATCCGGTCGAGATCGTCTGGGATTTCCAAGGCTTCGTGATGTCCGAGTTTCGCTTTCGTTTCTGCAATTCAGAATGCAATCCGCCTCTAGCGGGAGCTGCCGACTTCACGTTGTGAAAGGAATTTGCCATTGAGTTGATGATGATAATGATAATGATGACAATAGCGGTATTTCCCTGAAGGTTGTTACGATCATGATGATAATGATGCTGTTATGGATACGGTGATGATAATAATGTTGCTATGGTAACTCATGGAGACGATGATGATAATGATGATGCTAAACAAATAAATTGGAATGAGATCATTTTGGGCAGAAAAGAAATGTTGGATTTGATTTTATGGGTTTTTGCTTTTTGTTTTTTTTTTTAATTTTTTAATGAAAAAATAAATGTGAATTCTTAGCACACCTGATTTAAATTTAAATTATCAATATTATTAATAATACAAATAAAATAGTAATTGACAACAATAATAATTTAATAATAATACTAATAAAATAGTAATTGACAACAATAATAATGAACTCTTACAAACCTAATTGAACAGCAGGTGGTAGACTCAAAATGACGTCAGTCCTTGGAACAACTGGGCAGAAATCTTCGGGCTTTTTGTCTGCTAACGATGACACGATGACTACGAAAAGTAGGAAGAGAATCGTGGATGTTCCCAGGAGTTTCGTTGATGATGATGATGATACTTGTAGATTCTTTGATGCTGATGATGATACTTGTAGATTCTTTGGCTGTACGTAAAAAGAATATTCATGAAAATGTATGCTTCTTTAAGAACCGTTTTGTTAAGATTTTGTCAATTTTTTTAATTTAGATGGAAATTTGTGACTATATTCTGCAAATAATTGAGAAACGTCCTTAAAATTGATTAATTTTGACTTTTAAAATCTATTATTAAAATATAATTTATATAAAACCTTGAGGACACCTCATATTTTTGTGATATCTAGTAAATCTTGTAAAATATGCAAAATAGAAAAAGGTGAGGACATCCTTACTTATATCCGATAAAACTTGGAATTTGTCATATTTACGCTACGAAAATGCACTTTATGCAAATATTATCGATATATAAGCCCCAAAAATTAAAAATTAATGTGAAGTTTATAAAATTACTATTTTATAAATGGCTGGAGTAAAAATGTTGTCTGACAAGGAGAAGGGGCAGATTGAAATTGCGAAAGTGAGCTCAATCGATCAAAAACTGTCGTCTGAAAGTACTTAAAAGCTCTTGAGGAATATGGAGCAAAAATGACTATGGAAGACCCATCAAACTTACGGGTCGTCAGCAAAGACTCCTGGTAAGAAAGACTTTTTCAGATAAATTTTCAGAAAATCAAATTAGAAATGAACTTGATTTAAGAATTTGTAAAAGTACAGTGTTAAGTTATTTGAGATTTAGTTGTATTTTATCATATAAAAAAGATTAAAGATTACAGCTCCTAAAAACCATCACAAGTTGGCAAGAGTAGAATGTGCCAAAACCATGCTCTCCAACAAAGATGATTGGGACAATATTATTTTTTCAGATGATTCGAAATTTAAGCTGGGTGGACCTGATGGTCATCAGTTCTACTGGCACAACCTCAGATTAAACAACGAAACAGTTTTTAGTCGAAATCATGGAGCAGGATCGGTGATGATTTGGGGAGGAATTTCCAGTGAAGGATTGACTGAATTAGCCTTTCTAGGTGGGCGTCAGTCTTTGGTGGATTATATCAAAGTTTTAGAAAATCATCTCCTGTCTTTAGAAAAAGTTTATTATGGAAGAAATTTTATTTTCCAGCAAGATAATACCCGATCCACACTTCCAAGTTGACAAAGACATTTTTCCAGAGCAGAAATTTGAAAGTTATGAGTTGGCCAGCCTGGTTCCCGGATTAAATTTTATAGAAAATGTCTGGGAAATGTTGTCAAGACTGGTTTACAACAATGGAAGACAGTTCCGCTCCAAATCTGACCTGGAAAACGCCATTAGGAGTGCCTGGAAAGAACTGGACAGAAAATTTCTTAAAAGCTTTAATAAAATCAATGGATAACAGATGTTGTAAAGTTATTGAAAATAAAAAAAAAAACATTATTTCTTATTAATAAGCTTTTTCATGTTTTTAGTCATTTTTCGATGATTTTTGAAAAGTGTCTGTTATTGGGCGCCCCGAAATCAAGTTTTTAGAATTTTAAAATTAATGCATGAACATATATCTCCTTAAATTTAAGAAATAATTACAAATATATAAATACATAACATATTAAAAATTTCCATGATCAAAATTTTTTTTTAGCGAGTTTTCGCTAAATAATGGGGTGTCCTTATAGTTTCCGTTCTGACTGTAATAAGGATTCGTGTGCTTTGAGATTATTTTCAACATTTTTGGAACAATTATTTTAATTTTTACAATTTAATTGTTATTGAAACTGAAGCCATTATTTTTATTGTTATTAAAATATGTCTGTAAATAATAAAATAATAATAGACACAATCAAATAAATTTCAATTGATTTTTAACTAATTTAGTTTGTCGTTAAATTAATCTATATATTTAACACAAAGATCTTGTATGTTTGTTTTTTATGCAAGTCTTTCATCCTGAACCGATTTGATTGAAACTTGAAACGTTTGAGTACGTTGACTATGGAGCCAGTTATCAAACAATCGATAAATTATTTTGCGTTTTATTAACAAAAACCTCTTCTGGGCTTATTCTCACAAGAGTGTACGCTTTTCAAAGTTGGTTAGCTGATTAATATTCATGCACATAAGCTTTTAGTTTATATTGTAAATTTTTCGTTTTATAATTTAAAATGTACATTTTTTATTATTTATCTATGATTTAATGTTAGTGTTATTTTGGTAGCCATATTATTCCTTTTGTCATTCGTAATTTATAGCGTTGTATTCGTCGTTGCAAACAAAAGAAACGAAGTTTATTCATTCGCATATCTATTGTCGAGCAAAGCGGGTAAACAACTAGTTGTTGAAATAAAATGGAATTACAAAATTAAAAAATGTAAATAATTGTTCATAGGTAATGCAGAATAATAGTTAATCAACGACTCAAGAGTTAGCCCCTTTACTCTTTAATTGACCTCTCCTCACTTTTTTGTCGTCTGACAACATTGCGAACTTCCCGCCAATTGGGTGGTCCTTCAAAAGTCCACTGATGGTTAAAGAAGACGAAAAAAGATGTTGTTGATGATGACCACGATAATGATGTGAAGAAAGATCTGTTTGTTAACATATAAAGTTTTATGTAAAAACCGAAAAATGGCAGGAAACTATTAATGATATAATACACATTTATTTGCATTAAGCTGTAGGAAATTAATAATTATACTAAAGACATCTATTTATCGCAGTTTTTTTTCTTTGTTAAAAGAAATAAGCAAAACGCAGGTGAAATTTTAAATTGAATTACACATCTGTTGATTGCAAATTGGCAGAAAAAGTTATTAAAGTTAGAAAAAGATTTTTTAAATTTTATCTCAAATTTATTTTATTAGGTTTATGATTAAAAAAATATATTTGCATCATCATCATCATCTTCATCAACACCACTGCATATATATATATTTTTTGTAACTCTACTCAGATCACAAACTTTAGAATTTTCAACTTTGAATCGAATTTCGAAAGAAAAAAAAACAAATACATCAGGCGAGCTTCATTTTTTGGGCATAAAAAATTATTTCTCAAACTTCCAAAATTTTTTTAGGTGTCATATCTTTTCTCTTCTTTTCAATCATCATCACCATCATCGCCATCGCCATCGACACCTGCTGCTTTTTACCCTTCTATAAGAACAGTCCATTAATCGCCCAGTCCAAGTCCATACTCATCTTTCCCGCTTAAAACACGTCAACTTTCATCAGCCTCTCTCCGGTTCAGTTTTCCAGCAATCGTGTTATTTGTTGGATGGATGGAGCAGTAATCATCTAATCATTTAAGACACCATCCATAAATTGTTCATTTACGCGGACCTTGGTCTCTCTTGACAAAGCTTGGCTCAGCTGGATACGAAGACGTGGCGGGTGATCAGCTCCATACCAGTGCTACGTTAGCATGAGGATAGCAGTCGTTTGGTTTGTCGTGTGGATCTCGGTGACATCGACATGTTATTTAGAACCGAAAGTCATTTACTCGGCTATCTAGTAAAACTCCATTAGCACCTAAATAAATGCTAATCTATTTAGCTAATCAGCTCTATTCACTCAGCTAGCTAACCATAAAGCTACAAATTTATGCACCTGATCAATGCTGATCTCAACTACCGGTGCTAGGACAATTCGTCGCAGACAATTCACTGGAGACCAATAGAAGCAGGACATTTAAAATATATTTATTTTAATAAAAATGTGCCATTTTTATCGTATAACAATATAATTATTATTACAAAATGTTTAATATTTTACCATTAGAATAATAATTAATAGTGCATTATATTAGTAATTATTCTTGTAATGATTCTTCAAAGTTATGTCAAGAATTAGCATTAAGTAAAATTTACTTCTAAGCAGGTTAAAATGAATGTTTTTATATTATATTTATATTAGTACAATTAATCGTGTTTATGGATCTTTTAAGTTTTAATATTTCTAGTGGTCGAAATATGTGTCCGTTTTTTTTTATCCGAAATGTCCTGCGACAAATTCACGTTTTTTGCGACGAACTGCTACCATCCGATCGGCTACCGATCCAGCTAGTAAATTATTTGGCCATTCAATCACCCGACTAGCCATTGTAACAGGACTGCAAGACAAATGGCTTCCTTAAAAATGTTCCCTCTCATATTTTCCCTTTCTCCCAATATAGGACCGGCAAATTATGACACCCGGATGAACTCAGCCTCCTGCTATCTTCAGGAATGCTGCTGGAAAATTTCCTTCAATAAAAAGGCATCAGAGTTTAACGTAGGTACATCTTTGAATGGAGTGTTTCTTATTAATTTAACGCGGGAAGGTTTTGTAAAATAGCAGACTAGAAAAAAAACATTTTTAAAGCAATTTATTTAAATTATTTAAAATAAAATTGTCTGACTCAACTCAATTTTAGAACAGATCTGTGAAAGTTCTATTTAATATCTGAGCAAATGACAATTAATGCATTACAGCTATTATTTATGTTATCTTATATTTTATATTAAACTAAAAATTCGTTAAACTAAATCTTAATATAAAAATTGTTTATTATTAATATTATTATTAATTTTTCGTAATCGTCAGACTTTTTATTTAAAAAAAAACGAGTTAGGTTATCTATGGGGTTAGAGTAATACGTTTTTGACGATAATGCATTAATAATTTTGGTTCATTTGAAAAAGATGCGTAATGTCTATAATTGATAAATGAAAGTTGTTTTTTTTTATTTTTTGAAAGATGAGAAATTTTATTTGTCTAACAAAAAACTATTCAAAGAATACCTTGCAATATGTACAACTTACAACATTTTTTTAACAACAAATAAAGAATATTGGAAGGACCGGATAAAGATTGATCTTTTATTGATAATAGAATTGAATAGTATAATCTTGGACCATAGCATTAAAAAAGAGTTTGCAAGTAGATTTAGCAATAATATATTTATGTGTGGTAAATAGGTTATTATAGTTTTTACTATCTGAAAAAAACCTGTAAATATCATGGGAAGTGCATTATAATCATAAGAAAACATAAATAGTGCGACCTGCAATCAGTGAATTTTGTAGATGCTTGAGAGATTATTAATTTACACACGTTGATTTAGTCAAGGACAGAAATGGTAACAAAAAACAATCCAAATAATAAGGTTTTGCAAATCATTTAACCTATCTAAATGAGAACGACATTTAGTAGCCAATACAATGTTGCAGTAGGTTAGATAGGGATAAATAAGAGAAAAACACAATGGAAGAGCTGTTTTAATATTAATAAATGGGCGAATTCTTGAAATAATAATAATGATAAAAAATAATGACAATTAAATTCTGAATATGAGAAGTATATTTTGACCAGGTTGAATGTTCATGCATCAATTATGAATACTGTTATTCAGAAAATAAATTTCTTTTATTAATTAATTAATTAGTTAATTATTTATTTATTTGTACATCTTTTATTTTATTTTCGACTGGTAGACAAAAGATCATTCTTGCCAGAGATCATCTCCTTGTGAGGATAAATCTAGGTCAAATCCACGCGACTCACCTGTTGAATAATTAAACGTCGTTTGGAACCCCGGATTTGAGAGGCGAACTTTTATTCGCTTCCACGTTTCCAGATGGAAATGGAATTTCTTATCAGGAGGTAGGAAGCCGAGTTCATTGGATTAATGACTTCCGAGAACGAGATGTCTCGACATTTATCGAGTCTGTCTCGAGATTAATTGCGAATATTCGCGGTTAATCATGATTAATCAAGTTTGGCGCAGGGCTTCAGACACCCTGCGACTAATTTTAATTTTGACTTGAGATTAATCGCGATTCATTGATTTCGTCGTGAGGTTAATCGCACTGGCATTCGCTTTTAACGATTAGACATGGGAACAAGTACTGAAGTTCAAGTACAAATACCCACGTCAACGATTCGCTGCCATTTTTACCGACCGATGTATTGGCAGGAATTCATCTTGAAGAAATATAAATTAATTTTTAATTATTATTTTGAATTTGATGAATATTTTTTAAGTGTTAAATTTACTTTTAAGTTTTCATCGAAATTTGAAATTTAATTTCTTGTGAATTTTAAAATATTTGTTGATTGTCAAGAGGAACAAGTTTTCGGCAAGCATTCGAATCGCTAGGATATTTGAAAAGCCATTAAAATGTTTATTATTTTTTCACTCCTTCTCTTCAACG
This sequence comes from Whitmania pigra, assembly GCA_021613335.1. Taxonomy (NCBI): domain Eukaryota; kingdom Metazoa; phylum Annelida; class Clitellata; order Hirudinida; family Haemopidae; genus Whitmania; species Whitmania pigra. Next base: position 76,772 of record JAJTWR010000434.1, on the reverse strand, counting down.
CAGACAATAAATAATTATTATTTTCATTCTGAAATAATAGGAGAACATTTGTTTAATATTTTATTTATTCAAAAATATGAATTTCACAACGAATGAATCAAAACAAAACAATTTCAAAGAATTAGCAAGAACCAAAGTTGACGTCAACCAGCCATAGAACGGCCAATTGGAGCCTGTGGTAGCGACATCGACGACACGAAAAAATAGGCAGCTGCGGCACACGGCCAAAGTGGAGATCGTATTTCACGTAAAAACAACGCAAGATTTTTGTTGCATAATTTCATTAAGTAGACTTTTAAGACTTTTCAGCCATTCGCAGGAGTGTTTTGCAACTGCTTGGCATTGGAGATTTAAGATATGGACGATGACGATGATGATGATGACGACGACGACGATGATATTCAAAAAATATTTTAGACCAATAAAATTGTCAATTAAATAAATCAGACGTAAATCAGCCAGCAGATGTTTGAGGAATTATGATTTAAATATATTTTGCATTTATTTTTGGACTGAATTATAAGATCTAAAAAAGCAAGCCTTTATCAACAATTTATTCAAATAATATAAATAATTTGAAGCAATTCAAATATAAAAAATCTTTTTGACGACTCACCGGTAAATGAACGCAAATATTTTATTTCTATTGATGGTTATTTTGGAACTCTTGAAAGATCACTTAAAAATTACAATTGTTATTAATTAATTTTAATATTTAGAAAACAGAAAACATTGTTTGAAGAAATTTTAAAATTTTGGAGATTTTAGAATAATATTTATAATAAAAAATTATAATATTTTTCTCATAAATAAATGAACGATAAATCATAAACAATAGAAACCATGAATATTAAATACATTATCTGGATTTCTGAGATAAAATAAGTTTCTAGAAACAATTTTCATATATTTAAATGCATTTTCTGAGATGAAGTAATTTTTACAAATAACTTTAAATTAATTAAAATTATTTTCACTCGAAATAAATAACGATTTGTTTGTAAACTTTAACGGCATTAAACTGGATTTATTCGTCAAAATAGAAAATTAAAAAATCAATCATTCATTTTCTCAAATGTCGTTTTTATAAATTTTTTTTTTCCGATAACTGATGTTATATTTGCTTATTTAAAGATTATATTATTATTATTATTATTATTATTATGATTATTATTATTATTAGTATTATTATTATTATTATTATTATTATTATTATTATTATTATTATTATTATTATTATTATTATTATATATTATTATTATTATTATTATTATTATTATTATTATTATTATTATTATTATTATTATTATTATTATTATTATTATTATTATTATTATTATTATTATTATTATTATTATTTATATAAGATTATATTTGACCATTTCGAGCAAATAAGATTATATTAGAGATTATATTGCCTTCTCAATTCTCTCTTTTGAGGCATGTCTTATGTCTTGGTGAGGCAAGCTTTTTGCTCCGATGATTGACTTGAGGTTAGAGTTAGAGACGTAAAAAAACATGGTTTTTTATGGTCCGAGTTTTTTATGTGTTGGAAAGAGTACAAAAAAGGGCAACCAGGATGATAGAAGGTTTTAGAAAGCTGAGTTACGAGGAAAGATTAAGTAGATATAAATTAACGAATCTGGAAAAAAGAAGAAATAGAGGGGACCTCATCGAGGCATTCAAAATTTTATCAGGAAGGGAAGGCCTTTTGCCTGAACATTTTTTCGAAGCCACAAAAAGTGCTTCTAGCAGAGGGCACAATTGTAAATTATATATGAAGGCATCGGGAAACTTAAAAAATAATTATTTCAGGACAAGGGTGGTTTCCTTATGGAATAAACTAGATAAGGAAACCATCCATGCTGATACAGTAGATTAATTTAGGATTTACTTAAGTAAATTCGGTTATTAAGACTAAAAAGAGTGGTTATTACACAGATCCAGGTTTTCTTAACCACTATAAATAATTGTTATGTTATTGTTATGTTAAACCTCTTTTCATTATAGCGGTCGTTATGGCAATGACAAAATCTTAGAAGCTACTTTAGCAAGAAGCCGTGATGAGCATGTACCTTTCCACCAGGCTATTGGTAGGACTTGCAGAGATGATTGCTAAACAAACTGCAATTGGTTTCAGCAACATCAAAACTTCATTTTTAAAGTTATAAATTTTTCGTTTTGTTTTTTATGTTTTTTTTGTGTTATTTTTTGGCGTTGAAATATTTCGAAAAGAACAAAACATTTTGAAATAAAACAATTGAAATATTTCACGCTCACATCTCTAGTTAGAGTTCCTGACTTTAGGGGTTCGACCAAAGATCTTCCATATTGATAAGAGTCTTTGAAGAAATCATGTCTTGTTCGCCTTCTCTCGTCTCCTCTTTACCATTTTCCACCATATGACCAGCCCTTTCCACCTTTTCCGACCTTATCTACCGACGATATAAAGTGCTTTCTTTTCATTTTTCAACCTTAATCATTAGCTCTAAGGTTATTTGGGATAGTTCTAGCCACTTTGTTGGCTTGTCATCAACTTCTAGTTTTTGCTTGGTCTGCCAGCGGAGGATGTTGATGTAAAGGGGTGCCTCGGCTGGTCCTGGCTACTCCGGCGCTTTAACTCGGTATTGCAGTGGAACGGCTTTGAAATTGTGCAGGTAGTCCTGCTTTGTCCAAATAATGTCGTTATTTAACGGACGTTAATATACCTGCCTATTTCTTCGACCTTATGAGTTGCCCCCTGTATTCATTTTGGGCTTTGTGGGACGCTTGTTTTCGACAATCCCGAACTTAGCATAAATACAGTCGCAGTCTTCATGGTGCCTTCTTTCCTCAAGTCTTTCTTAATACTCACGTCGAGAATGCCAACCATGTCTTTGATCGCGAGTTGTGATTTTATTTTTGTCTGACTGGATCTGATGCCGTAAGAGAATGTCGAACCAACTCGGGACTATAGTTTGCCTACGGCCCGGTGTCGTTCGGCGTTTTATGTTTCGACTCTTGCGTGACAGGACGAAGTCTGTCCAGGCAACCTATCTCCATTCCCTCATTTGACATGCATACTTTCCAACAAATACACTTGTAAATTGACGCGCCATTATCCAAGGCAGTCCAAAACATCGGTGATCAAAATCCTTGAATCCCTCTGCTTTCTGATTTCAAATACCGTGTTTCCCCGAAAATAAGACATCGTCACATAATAAAACTTTGCCCCAAAAGTGGCGCTATGGCTTATTTTCGGAAAGTGTCTTATATTTTCACAACATACAAATCTATTGGAAATTGTGTTCCGCACGCGTAACGAGCATGGCGTTGGTATGAATTGCGTTCGTTAATGGGAGTGTCATTGCAATTGAAAATGTTTAATAAAATGGGCACAAGTGCATATACCTGAATACCTGAATATTATTCGAGTACGAGTGAAAGTACCAAGAACTCCATGCTTGGCCATTATCATCGTCGACGTTGTCATAATCATCATCAGCAGCAACAGCAACATAAGCATTACAATCATGCAGTCATCATCATCATCACCTTCGACTTGGAAGTCTTTCCAAGTCTGCTGACGTTCTCGCAGCTGGGAGCACTTGCTTGACCCAGAAACCTGACCTCCTTCTTCATTTCCTGATTGGTCGCATTCAGCCCGACCTCCTCAGCCACTCTGTTCATCCAGCCGAGAGGATGTCTGCATCTCACAGAGTCCTTGATCTTTGAAATGGAGGAAGAAGAAGAAGATGATGATGATGATGACGCCGAAGTTAGGACTTGCTTCAATGGGAAGGCCGGTGAACCTGCTTCATTAATTCGCGTTTGGTTAGTAGTTATTTGGTTAATTAATAATTAACATCATTACACGTTTATTATTAGATTATCAAAACAATCATTATAAAAATTTAAATGTAATGAACGTGTAATAATTAAGTTTCAGAAAGTCATTTTGAATGCGCAAAAAAATTGGTTTTCAAGAGATAAATGAATGTATTTACGTAAATTTCAAAAATGTTCCTTAACAAAGTTGTTTGAATAATCAGAAACATTCTTAATAAATAGAGGCAGTTGATTAAAAAATTTAAATTGTATGATTTCGTCTTTTTATAAAAACTCTCTTTTAAATACCAAACAAATGTCTTTCCGGTTGACATGATTAGTTTTGATTGAGTTTTAGGTTGAATACGCATGCCAACGATCATTTCATACTGTCTCGCTCATTTAAAAAACATTTTACACATATTTTACTCGGATAATTCTATCTTGTGAATTGCGCTCCTCTGACAAATAAAGACATGAAGCCCCTCGAACCACATCGAAAAAATGCTCATTGAAATGCTTTGACCCTCGCATATTTTTTTCGATTCCCGTAACTGACGTACATCCTCTTAAGTACATTCCGACATTCAAACATTCTTAAAAATCTTACAAATATTTTAAATATTTTAAATCATCTCATGCGGATTATTGCTGAGTTCCATTTATTGTTGTTGCTGTTGCTTTAGTTTGTTTTATATTTCTGATTGATTTATTCTTTTGAGTTTTTGTTTAAATTTTTTCATTGGAACATCAGACAAGACTGCATTCCATTGGACTGTTCTTTTGTAAAAAAAAAATTGTAGCGATGAAATGGAACTATGACTATGGAATATTAATTAATTAACTAAAACGTTTTAAAAAAATTTAATTTAATGGAAATGACAATGAATGTTTTCTGGAGCCACTTTGGAGACTTTTATTTGATTTATTTAACGTTTATTGTGCAACGTTAATGCTATACATAGAACTGTTTTCGTCGTCGTGGTCCTGAAGCGTAATATACTTGAGGAGCATGTTTGAAAGATACTTCAAGCATATAATAAATATATATATATATATATAAGAAATATAAATTTACAAATATATATCGTCAAATCCTCCTTTCCAAGTTAGTCCCTATATCGAGCATAACTATGCGTCCTGATCTTGTTATGACAGGTAATGGAGGACTTGGTGGAGGGATTATCTGCTCAGAGCTTCTGTCGACGCGTGGTGAGGAACTTGGTGGAAGCATGACTGTTGGTTCCGGAACTTCTGCATGCTGCGCTTCCGTAGGGCAACACCTTGCCGATGGAGCCTTCATGCCAATCACCTCCGCCATCCGGCTTAAAACTTACGATCTGTCCGACATTAATCTTTTCTTGGCAGATGCGTTGTAAAATGTCGCTTGCATGGCAGACTTCATTGTTTCCCTTACTCTTGAACAACACGGAGTCTGTAGGAGGCTGTCTGAAATCGGCATCAAGGTGCGTATGCGTCGACCAAACTTTACCTTAAGCTGGAGTAGTTGCGTTGAAGCTCTGAGCTCACAGATGGCAGCTCCATTGACTCGAAGAAGTCAAATTCTTGGCAAGTTTTGATGCCAAGCAACGGTTGTTTCATAATCTGGACGATCGACTAGATCGAAGTCGTATCGCTGGAGACGTAGTAACATTCGTTGTAATCGCTTAGGGGTAGATATCAATGACTTGGAAGAAATGGCAATCAAGAGCTTGTAATTTGTTTCGATCTTAACTTTCAACTTTTCCTAACTTTTCTGCCATAAACGTAAGTATGCATCCTTTCCATTCCAAACACACTGCGAGAAGCTTCTTTTCGATCTGAGCTCTGTGACGACTGTTCAGTGGCAAATTCAACAGGCTTGTCATCTTGAAGGACCACTCCGAGGCCTGACTGTGAAATGTCGCACTGAAGCGTCACTTTGTTCACGTCGAAATATTGTAGTACGTCGTGGTAAAGCGTAATATACTTGAGCATGTTTGAAAGATATTTCAAGCATATTTATAAATATATGTAGGCAATATATGTATATTTATAATTACACAATTTATTTGATTTAAAATTGTTTTAATTAGCTCTAGTTATTAATAGAAAATCATGAAAAATTGATGTTGATGCAAACACAGAGAAATTAAACTTAAATAAACAATTCTGAAAGTATTTGATTTTTTTCAAATTCTTACAAATGCGGCTGTTAAAACGAAACAGCCATCGTGAAGACATAAAAGTTGTCGTTAAATGCAATGAATTTTTTGTTAAACGCTAACATTTTCGTTAAATACTTGAATTTGCATTAAATGTAAATAAACAAATATACATAATTTGTGATATTAAACTAACATCGTTAATAACATTATATAATCGAACCAAAATTGCCTGAATAATTTTATAAAAGCCTAAAAATTTAAATTTTTCGTTACATTGGAATAACTTTTGAAATAACATTCCAAAACACCGCATCTTATTCAAGTTTATCCTGGTTTTTCTGTCAGAAATTGTTTGTTTATGGCTTTAATTTCCGTATTTTTGAGTTAAAACTCCGAAATCGATGAAAATGAAAAATTCTTTTCTTTTTATGGAACTTCAAAATTGTTTAAAAGTGAAATTGAGTTTTAGAGTTGAGAGTCTATTTTTAAAAAAAAACTTTTTCTGCAAATTTAAATAAATATTTAAAAGATTTCAAGGAATTTCTTACGAATTTTTCAAAATTAGTTTCAAAACTATTTTAAGCGTGATGAATTATTCTAAACAAAGATAATTTATTTTTTAGAAAATATTTAATTAAGATAAAATATTTATTTAAAAAAAAATAATAAATACAAAATGTATTTGTTTTCTTAAATAATTAATTATTAAATATACTTTTAAATATGAAATAAAAGAAATTAAATGAAAATGAAATTTTAAAATAAATTTTAGAGAAGCCTATTTTTTCTAAATTCATGATTATTTATTTTAATATTAAATAATTAATAATGCAGTGCGTTTTATGATTCTGTCCACTTTTTGTCCTTCTGTGACTCAGTATCTTATTGGTAACCAAACTGTTGTTGCTCAGTATTTACAACCGTCTTTACATTTCGACGATGACGACAACTCCGATGATAAGTGTAATTAATTTTCAATTCTTAATTCATTCAGCAAATATTTAATTATAATAATATTTAAATTATTTTTTACCCTAAGTCCTAGGATGTTAAAGTACTATAACACACGATAGCGCTCAAAAGCAGTCAAATATTGGGTTGTTGCATAAATTCGTGTCGTTTCGTAAAACTAATTTTTCTACAATGACTTTTTTGATATTTTGGTAAGCGTTATATATCATTAGAAAGCCCGTTCTCTGCTCTACAAGACTGAAGTCATCGTTTTTGCCTATTTATTATATTCTAATATTATTGTTTGTCTTTTTGGAGCCCTAAAATGGATTGTCAAGTCGACAAAATATCGCATTTTCGACACCTCCTTGTTTTCGTCTTTAATCAAAGTCAAAAAGTGAGTAAAGCTGCCAGAGACATTTGTGCTGTTTATGGATAGGATGCTATAACTAAGAGAACTGCTTTGAAATGGTTTGCTGGGTAAATTCGACTTTGATACCAAAAAAAACTGGTGGAAAGATGGGACAAAGTAGTGAACAATGACGGAGAATATATTGATTGATTGATTTTGTTGTTGTTTTTTATGTTAAATTTTTTTGAAAATAAGTATTCAAAAAACAAACTTATGGAACAACCTAATACAATAAAGTGAAATAATAAGGTGATTGAAAAAACAATTAAAATTAAGAATATCGAAATAAACCAGTACTAGGTTAATAAATATAATAAAATTAGTTTAATTTGATTATGAACAACATTGATTAAAAAATGAGTCTTTAGTTGAGCACCAAAGAGCTCAGGTGTGGCGGCAGTTAGAATATGAACGGGAAGAGCATTCCATGTTTTGGGACCACTGACGTAGAAGGAGCGGTCACCAAACTTGACACTGTGGGACCTATCATCTCATCTATACCTTCAGGAAAGGTCCATTGGTCATTACAGAGAACTGATAACCTCAGTTCTTGAATTAATTGGTTCGTGTCCAGGCGCCTCCTTCCCCGAACATAGCAAGAGGAGTAGCTAAATTGTGATCCAGAGGAGAAGTCGATGATCAGAAAGAATCCACCTTTTCAACAACAACGTATTGATGGCAGTTTTTTTTTTGGAGAACAACATCAAGGGTTCCCCCAGGATCATGTGTCGGTCCATCAACCCTTAGCCTCAGACCCAGTGAAGACAGGATGCCTATGAAGGTTACATTGTTTGGGTCATCATGACGCTCAAGATGTATGTTAAATTTACCGATGATGAATAACACCGAGGAGTTAATGACGAACCTGTTCAAGAGATCAAATAACTTTATCTTTATTCGTATAGAACCAGTTCCACAAATAGCCAATAGATTGGTGCATGTTCCTTGTAAATAAACTTGGTTAGCAATATAATCGAAGGTGGTTGATGTGAAGTCAATTAAGGAAATTATTTTGGAGACGTAGCTGAATAGCTGATGTTGAGACAATCGCCAGAACTCCATGATTCGAACGGAGACGAGAACTCAGTGCAAACACGAAGAGGCAATCAACAACTGTAAATCCCTGTCAGTTGAAAGAAAGCAATTGGCCTTGGCATGTTTCAGTCACGGACAAAATGTCTATTTTCTTATCCTTTATGACATCTGTGAGCACTTCAAATATGATGGCACTTTCAAATGATGGTGATGGGACATATGTCGAGGCACCCAAATGTGATGCTAAATGCTTCAATGAATCGCTCTAAAATTCAATGCCCCATTCACTGCTAGATCTTGAGTGATGCTCATGAAAGACAGTGGGCATCAACCGATGAAAATTAGAAGTCGGTAGTCAGAGACGAAGCCGAAACTTTTTGGTAACTTCTCAACTCTCTTTTGATAGATTTCCAACCCATATTATAAGAGTACAATTCAGTGGACGTATAACTGGATGCGTGTGATGTTGGACCGAGAGAACACAAGAGAGTACAAGTGTAAGAAACATACAATTACACTTTCCTGATATGATTACGAAAGAAGCGCCGAGGATCATCAGCCAGATTGAGATTATGAATAGATATGAGGATGCATCCTTATGATGTTGAAGAACCCAGTTGCAGTATTTCATGTCACAGTTGTCCACCAAAAACTCAGTAAGAGATTGCAGTGATAGAGAAGTTATCGATACTTTGTACCAGTGGTGACCTCTCACCTGAGCTGTATTTCAGCCCATAACTTTGTCAAAACCAGTTTGGAAGCGATCTGGATACTCAGAAGTCTGTTGGATGTAGTCAAGTTTATGAAGACGACGATGGTTCTGACGACAGGGCCGATGATGAGAGAAGAGAACGAAACACTTGACAGAGAAGTGACAATATCGACATTAAGATGACATGCTGAAACCTCAGAGCATGTCAAATCAAGAAAACCAACGGATTCACGAAGAAGATCGGTATTTTGATTCGTCATTTTAAAAACATTTGAAAAGCAGCGTTCAATTATTCACAAGAAACGGACAAATGATCAAGAAATGTGGGCACTGTAACGCCTATTACGAATCTATTGCTCCCTGAAATTTTAAATTTCATTGCACGATTTTCTTTGCCAAACTGAGAGAGAACAACATTAAAGAGTTATAACAGGGACCATTCTGGCGAAGGCAGCAATACGTTCTTGGATGCACCTGAAGGGACTGGGAACACATTGCGCACTCAAATTAAGCCTCCATTTGGCGCGTGAATAAAGTCAAAATGTCATACTTTAGACTTGACACAAAGAAAGTGCTCATGTTGTGCAAGAGTTTGCCCCCGCTTTGGAAAAAGTTGAAATGACGTCCCTGCTTTGCATCCCTCACACTCTACAACAAAACACTTGTTTGAAACGTTTTCGTTAATTAACTATAGCAACACATTTCCATTCAAACACAGTTTCGATTGGCCTTTGCACTGACGATTAATCATGGTTAATCGTTGAAGATTGCCGGAACTGGTTTGGAAATTCCAAGGTTTTTTTTGTAAAAAGCGACAAAGAATATTGTTTATTCATCTTGATAACTCTGATTAATGTACAAATATAATTAATTTGAGTGACAAGCTTTCACTTTTTGTTAAATATTGTCAAACCCCATCACGAAACAGCCTAACCCATCCCACTTAATACGACAAACTCTCACAATATTGCACTTCAACCCTAGCAACGCCGGGCAGAATATCTAATAATTATAGAAAATATAAAAAATATAAGTCACTCTAACATAATTGTTTTTATTTAAATTTTTAAAATTGTAAAAAACTTTAAAATATAATAGAATAAAACATAAAACGACTCATTATCTTCTTGGTTCACAATGAAACAAACGGTTGTGGTCAGTATTTACAACTGCGTCAACAACATTTCGACGAAGACAAGCACGATGCTGATGATGATGGGAGTAACGGTCTGGGGAATCGCCATGCTATTGAATATCACGGTGTTGGTGGCGACGACGACGACAAAGTTGACGCTGACGACAGTGTCGTTAGTAAGCGCTGCGATTACGAAGATTAGAGAGTTGAAAGAAGCCAATGAATAAGAGCGAAAAATGCTGAAAAAAATTTAAATTTGAAATAAAAAGTTTAAAGTGAAATAAAGGAAAAATTAAATATAAACTTAAAATATTGAAGATGCCATCAAAAGTTTTTTTTTTTAGAAAGATCGCCAGGCTGCCAGTTTTATGACTTGATTTAAATTGTTTGAATTAATTGCATTTAATAAAAAGTTTGATTCAAAAAGAAAATATTTATAACAAAAACCAGATGTACGAAATATTAGAAATAATAAAAATAATAATAATAATATCAGTAATATTAACAATATTAAAATCGCTTGAATAATTTTCTGAAAGCATTTGATGTTTTGTAGTTTCTAACAAATGTTGCTGCCAAAAACAAAATAGACATCGGGAAGTGAAAAAACTTTCTTATTGAATACTTGAATTGGTCGTTAAATACGGGCTCTTGACCTAAAACTTTCAAATCTATTAAAAAAATGTAGCCATTCATCAAAAGTAAAATTAATATATACAGGTTGAGAGTCAATTTGAGCCAAAATCGAAAAAATATTCGAGAAAATTAAATAAAAAATTATTTCTGGAAATGTTTTTAAAAGAAATTTCGAACGAATATTTATGGCGGTAAATGTTTTAAGCAAATTCAAATATTTACTCAAAAATTGGATTAAACTTGGATATAAAAACAATGGAGTCGAAATATTTATTTAAAATTATAAAATAAATAATATGAAATAGGTATTTGTAAACCGCAAAAAATGGAACATAAATACTATATAACTTCTGTTTGAGAAAAAATAAATTTCCAACAATTTACATTTTTATCATATACATAATTTATTGAGTTGAATAAAATATTAATAACATCCACATTTATAATATATTACGTAATAAGTTTTTTACCAATATGATTTTTAAAATTGGCGTATTAAAAACTTTAAAAAATGCGAAAATTCATTGCGACATTCGAGACGGAAGGACAAAAAGAGACGAAACATTTTTTGGAAGATTTCAAATTTTGAAATTTAAATACTTTTATTTTTTGACCACATTCAAAATCGGTTTGATTTTATTAATGAAGGCTTCATTCATCAAAACTTCATTATAATTTTAGTTGTAATACTAATATAACTATATTATAAATAATAACTAACATTATTTTTATTACCATGAAATCTATTCATTAACTTATCTTCTCATAATCTGCCACTTATCTCCTAATTCCGAATTCTATTCACATTCATTCATCTCGTCTCTTCATTTCCTTTCGACATTTCTTAATTTTAATTATAAATGCTAATAATTTTATAATTTTTTTTCTTAATTTCACTTTTAAAAATATCTTCATCTCTTCTGAATCTTCACCAGCAACTCCCAAGTGGTTTTTCGAGATGAGCTTCTTCAAAATCCTCCTCCACCTTTATTGCAGTCTCAAAAATTCAAAAATTTCGTGTCATCATTATCATCATCAATCTTGTTTTTTTGTTTTTCATTCCAAATTATAAATAAGTATAAAATAATTCAGCTCTGTAATATTTCTTAATTTACAAGAATAATGGACGAGTCATATGGTTTAATTTAATTAAATTAATTTTAGATTATAATTAATTTAGTTTAAGGTAAGAATTTAAGGATTAATTATGATTAAGTGATCTACGTTATTGAACGATTGTCTAATGCACGAATGCCAGATGCATTTTCTAGCACTTATCATGCTCGTCGATTCACGTTTCGACATGAAAGTCTTAGTGTCTAAGTCTCACGGATATCAACATTCAAACAGAATTAAATTGCATTTTGCATTTTTTTTTTACAAAAGATTTACAATTTTTTAACCCATCTAAAACAACAAGCATACTACTGCAAGTAACTACAACTGTTGGCGAACGCCTACAACAGCTTTCGTGAAACAACAAGCCAACACAATACCTTTTCATATTTTTGCGCCTCAAGAATCTGCGATGATTAATCATGACAACGACAAGGCATTTGTTCAGCCATTCCATCGACATCCAGAACCGCAAACACACATTTCTAGACCTTAGACTTATGTAAAGTCAATTTGTTAATGGAAATAATGACAAAAGAGACAAAAAGGGTTTTGAAAAAGTTGTGTTTATTAAATTTTAAAACCCTGGCTGGCCTCAATAAATTGCAAAGCCCTTGGGGTCCTTGGGCACTTGCCGCAACCCCTTTCGGTGGCCCCGCTTGCCACCACCCCAAACTATCGGTAGAGGCAATTGAACATCAGCTCCATGTTCTCATTCATCCCAAAAAAAGTTTCTCTAGAGAGATGTCTTGAACAACTGCGCCTAGAGTTGCGTCATAATTTTAATCTTGGAGGACATGGTAACGTTGGAATTATTCTAATAGAGGCTCCTGTCACGAGACCTTCCCTCGGGTAAACTAAATGGGGCGTCAAGTAAGCTGGGGAGGAACGGGATGGGTGGGTTCATTAAAGAAATTCTATACACTCACTTATTCCCTTATTCACTTACTTATTTAATCACGCTGTTACTCACTCACACACCCCTCCACCCACTCGTTCATCATTTCCTGTCTCCTGACCCTTCATTGGAATCCGGCGATATTTCACGCTTAAACTCGACTCCACTAGGAAACTATAAATTAGATCTTGAACCGGATGTTGGATAGTGGCGATATTAGAGACCACAGGAAGGACACCGCTGTTTGTCCTTCTGCTTGATCCGCAATTCACTCGCATTTCACCTTGAATTGTCAGAAGATTTAAAGTAATAAGAAAGAGAAAGACGATCTAAATTGTGACTGAAAAGTATGAAAAAAAAACAAATAAACTCGAATGTCTTGTTCATGTTCTGAGTGGCCATCTTAGTCTGGGTTTTTAATACAAATGAATGGAAGAGTTGATGGAAGTTGAGTCGAAAAGTGCTTCGAAGATGTGAATTACGTTCCTGGGTTTTGCTTCGGAGAAGGCATTATTTGCTTTGCCGTTGCTGATGCTGTTGTAATTGATGTTGCTGCCGTTGGTAACGTTGATGATGTTGGTGTTGTTGTTTTTAACTTCCATCTCAATTAATCAATCAATCAGTGAATCAATCAATTAATCAAACAAACATTTACTCAATCAATTCATTTGTTAGTTCGTTCATTCCCTCTTTCTTAATATGCCTTTACATATTCATTCAATCAATAAACAACTACTTCAATTAATTTCAACTAGTTTAATCAATAAAATACTTTCCAGACCCTTGACATTCCAACTTCAGATGAACAAATTCTAAGAACAAATGAATTTAAAAAGCCTGGAAATGTTTAGTTTCGTTATGTTTTTGTTTGTTTTTATGATTTGTCAAATTAATCCAAATTTTAGGCGGGGCTTAAAAACTATTTAATCAAACAAATTCAAAACATCATTTTAAATCCATTTTAAGCAAATTCTGTTTCCTGTCCAATTGAATGTGAAACAATAAGTTATTGTCAAAAAATAACAATAGCAATAACATAAAAATGAATATTATAGCTCCATTTGATGGTTCATTTGAATGTTGTGATTATCCAAGATAATAAAAATATTATTAATAATGTCACAGCCGTTCCATATAATTTAATATGATAACTAGTTACTCTAATCATCAGCCAATAGGATTGATTGTTGGCAAAACTTTAGTTGACCAATTATTGTCTGCTTAACTAGGTCACAAAAGAATGAAAAAGAAATGCTTCTAATTGGAGCCGATAATGACCAAATTTCGTATTTCAGTCCAGCTGCGAGTTTTTATTATATTGAATCCGCGAGCCTGTAATAGCTGAAAGAAATTACGCAATTATGTCTTATTTGCTGCAAATGATAATAATAATAATAATAATAATAATAATAATAATAATAATAATAATAATAATAATAATAATAATAATAATAATAATAATAATAATAATAATAATAATAATAATAATAATAATAATAATAATAATAATAATATAATAATAATAATAATAATAATAATAATAATAATAATAAAGATATATAATAATGGTCTTTTTGTCGTATTTGCTGCAAATGATATTATAATAATACTAATAAAAAATAATAATCAAAGTCTTTCCGACAAATAATAATAATAATAATGCACATTGAAATTATGTCATCATCATCGTCATCATCGTTATCGTCGTCGTCATCAATATCATCATTACCAACCATACGACCATTACATATGACTAATTATCATTAGTCATTATCTTGGTTAATATTTTTTGACTATTAAACTCCAACTGCATGCAATATTAACCACGGAAGCCTTGAAACATTTATCAACTAAAAATCGAAAAAGTTTATTTTAACTTTTTTCCTTCATTTTTCAAGAAGAAAAAAACTTTTTTCATTTAACGCTTGGAATGACGCTAAAATGTCGGATGACATTGTAGGTGGATTACTTAAGCGAAAAAGAGAAAATGTTATTATTATTATTATTATTATTATTATTATTATTATTATTATTATTATTATTATATTATTATTATTATTATTATTATTATTATTATTATTATTATTATTATTATTATTATTATTATTATTATTATTATTATTATTATTATTAATTATTATTATTATTATTATTATTATTATTATTATTATTATTATTATTATTATTATTATTATTATTATTATTATTATTATTATTATTATTATTGTTATTATTATAATCACTTCACATTCACATTCATTACAACTAGCGGCAATCAACACGAGGTGCTGTGACCTTCAACTGACCTTCACGTCGTCTATCGATCACGTGATCCCCTCGCTCGTGACCTCGACACCCTTTAATCTTCAACAGGACGACGACGACAGCAGCGACAATGGCGATAGCGGCGATCGAAGCTGCTGCGGTCAAGAAGAGGAGAGAATTCCCGATGTGCTCCTCCGGACTGGATGCTTTGTTTTCACTTTTAGAATCCTTTTAAAACATCATCATCGTCGTCGTCATCACTATCACCGCCGTCTTTGTCGTCGTAGTCATCATCATCGTCATTGTCATCACCATCATCACCATCGTCATCGTCATTAAAATCTATTTATTCCCAAGAATCATTTTCAACGAAGGAAACTGAATTCATGTATTTGCATTGTCGAAACAACATCAATGAGAAGCTCACAACTTGAATGAAGAGATCGGTGCCCTTCGCCAGCCAATCTCCTTCGAGTTTTGAACTCTGACCTTTCCTGACGACCTTGTAGGTAACCTTGACGTCATCAAATGTGTCTCCAGTTAGAAAGGTCGACGATGTTGCTATGCCAACCAGAGCGCGTTGGGACTTTGGGCTTTGTTGATGTCTGAGGTATAAGGTGCCCTGAAAATGATTTAAAAAAGGAAATTAATTTTTGTAACATTACATTTATTATTTATTATTACTATTAATTATCATCTTTATTATTTATTATTACATTTATTATCATATTTATTATTTATTATTACATTTATTATTTATTAACACCTTTATTATTTAATATTACGTTTATTAGTTATTACCACCTTTATTATTCATTATTGCCTTTATTAATTTATTCCAGGCTTGTTTTTTTTATTGTTTTTCATTCACTGGTCTCGTGATAGCCGTCTGTTTGATCATTGATTTTTCCAACGAATTAATAACTAAAAGTCCTTCAAACTATTTTTTTTCTCACAAAATATTGTTTGAGCTGATTTAGTTCGGTTCTAAAAACTTTTACAAACAACTTTCGATACACGCGACCACAAAATGAGATGAACATGCGAAGAAGAAATCTTTCTGAAGTTATTAATTACCAATTTTTAATTTTTGTTAATTATTTTTATTGTTATTATTTAACATTTTTTTTATTTATTATTATGTCACTACCGTTAATCAATTGTTTGGTTGATTATTTATCGATTTGCATTTATTTAATAGACCTATAATGTCAATAATCTTCTTCATATTTTTATTTTTATTATTTTTACGTTTATTTTCTCAGCCAAATAAGTTTAAACAGTAGATCATAGACAATATGAAAAACCGCAACGAATATTTAAAGTTTCCTTTCTGGGCTTAAGAGAACCATAATTAAGAGACATAATGCGCAAACTACATCATCGCCGTCATTTAAAAAGACAATCCTTACAATATACAAAAAAATGTCCTCGCTACAATTCAACTCGTTTCCACCAACGTTTCTGAAGTTTTCGCTTCTGATGCTTAAACATCAGGTAAGAAGCTGAGAAAGTTGTTGTTGATAAGTTCATTAACGTGATTCTGGAAAAGCCGAGGCTGCGAAATGAGTAATACGATTTGAAAAAGATCAATAGTGATTGGCCTGAAATCGCCGATTGAGTGTCCCTTGTTTTTTTTTTTTTTTAAATACAAATAT
>JAJTWR010000434.1:5000-50000 GCA_021613335.1 Whitmania pigra | reverse complement strand
CCTACAGTTTCATTTGTATTTGTTTTATTTAAATTATAAAACTTATGTAATTACACTGAATAAAGTTTGTAAATCTGCGTAATTACAATTATTATTATTATTATTATTATTATTATTATTATTATTATTATTATTATTATTATTATTATTATTATTATTTATTATTATTATTATTAGTATTATTATTATTATTATTAGTTATTATTATTATTAGGATTATTATTATTATATTATTATTATTATTATTATTATTATTATATTATTATTATTATTATTATATTATTATTCTTATTATATTATTATTATTATTATATTATTATTATTATTATTATTATTATTATTATTATTATTATTATTATTTATTATTATTATATTATTATTATTATTATTTATTATTATTATTATTATTATTATTATTATTATTATTATTATTCTTATTATTATTATTCTTATTATATTATTATTATTATTATTATTATTATTATTATATTATTTATTATTATTATTAGTATTAGTATTATTATTATTATATTATTATTATTATTATATTATTGTTAATATTATTATTACAGTGAGTCTCTTCGTTTTATAGGTTTTTTCAATCAAAAACAAAATGTTTAATAAAAAGTTTCCAACCAGCATTTTAAGTTAAATTCACGATATTTCGTGCCACACCAGATGTCTCAACGAACGACGATGTCTTTTTAATTGCAAAGGTCACCAATGTGACGTCAGATACGCAACGCCAAATTCCATTCGTCTACTTTGGAGTCTCACAGTTTGAATTCGTGAAAGCAGGGTGGAGTTCAAAGTTCAGCAATATCAACCAATCAATTTTGGTTTGAATTCCCTAACCAATCAGATCAGCTGATAAAGACAAAAGTCATTCATTTGGTTTGTTTTGATAATATGACTGTGTTATCAATCGAATGCATTAAATTTAATTATTGCAAATGTGTCAACAAATCAATATTTTTCATAACAAATGCTGATATAAATACAAGTGGATAAATTGCAACGAATATGTAAAGTCAACTGAATAAAACACACTTAAAGAGGAATTTCAAAGTCTATAAAATCACTGAAATCATTTTGAAGCATAAATCTTCATTTTTTTATTATGTATATTATTTATATTACGTTACAATTATTTAAATGTTAAAAATTTTCTCAACTTTTCCTGGTTCCTGGAAAGAACAGAATGTCGCTAAAAGCAATTATTTGCAGAGAAAAGATGTTTAAAACAAATAGTTTCCTTTCAAAATGATCGAACGACTCGACACAGGTCCAATTCTAAGATTAACCACTTGAAGGATGTAATTTATTTATATAGCACTGGATTTTCAAAAATCAACTTTCAATTTCTTTGTAAATGTTTGTCATGTTTCATAAATTGAAAAATTTAAATAATTTATAAAATATAAAAAAATACGAAGTAATCAAATAATGACTTGATAATTAACAAAATAATAATGAACTATAACAAAATAAATTTATTATCTGTATATATAAAGATCATCTATTTGCAAGTCTTTAAAAAACATAACGCAACATCGACAACAAAGACATTATGACAAGAAGATGAAAAACGATAATAACAACATATTTTTTGTCAGCACAAAACCTGTTCGTAAATTTCTCATCCATAAAGGATTGTTTCGGCATAAAACAAAGTCTCAAAGAGCTTCCATTCAACATGGAATTTACTCCCCAACAAAATGGGAAAAAAACTCAGAAAACCCAAGCGAATTTCAAAAATCATTTCCTACCAAAGAAACTTTCTTGCAAACTCCATTAAAACAGGATATATTCATAAAATGGGCATCACTCCACCAATACCTGGAGTCCTTGAAGATCTTCTGGCCAAAGAACTCCCGATTGGTTCTGACAGTTTCATTCCCTTTGACCTCACTTTGTTTGCTGATCTTACGAGGACACCTCAGTGGGTCCCTAATTCTGTAGTATGAAATGTAGGAAGCGATGTATTTTATTGAGAATGATGTCTTGATATTCACAAAGATGGAGTCGCCTTTATGAAGATGAAAAACTGCATACAAGAAGCTTCTGGAAAGGTGTTAATGATGTTAATATCATTCTTTGTTTAGAAATTAAAATATATACAATTTAACAATAAAATAATTACATTTTTAATTTCAAATGTATGCACTATTAAACCGAATACATTTGTAAATAAATTTAAAGAAACAATTTTTTAAAAAGGTATTTTAAGCTTTCACGCAAACCTGTGGCAGACGTAATTGCTAACTGTCGGCCTCAAAGTCAAGTTGATCAAATCCATCCTGTCCTTAACTCCGCTGCCTCTGCTCGAATCAAGAACTTGTTCGAAATTATGGGTATGAGAGCTGAGGTTGCAGTAGAAGCTGATGACGCTGGTGACGACATAGACGCCACTCTCTGGGACAAGAAGCTTACTTTCTGGGACTGCATGTTTGCCATGTCCTGTCCAGAAGACTCTTTGGAAGTCTGTTGCTATTACAATAATGATCTATATATTATTATTAATATTATATATTATTAATATTATTATTATTATTATTATTATTATTATTATTATTATTATTATTATTTTTTTTTTTTTTTTTTTTTTTTTTTTTATTTATTTTTTTTTTTATTTTATTTTCTCGGCCATGCAAACATTAACATATCAATCGTTCAAAAAAACCACTTCGAAAAATTTAGTGTCCGCAAAAGGGTCCGAGATCTCCCTGGACATGTAAGTTTAAAAGAACAAGACGTAGTTCGAAATGTCAATCGTACCGAAGAACATCAACCGTTAATGTTAACGAGAGTTCGAGATGTGGACTTCTTTCTTCGGTGGCACCTGTGAGCCCTCCATATCTTGTAACTGTGATTTAGAACAGCAGTTACGATGTTCATAAGGCCTGTCCTCGTGACGCCGCAATCCTTCCAAAATCTAAACGATTTTTGGGACATCACCCCTCTCCAGTTGCACACAAACGCGCCAACATTTGGCATCAATCTCAGAGTGCTTTCTGGAGCATTTCTCAGCATCCAAGTGTGAACATCTTGAATGTCATACTTCAGTACTTTGTTGTCGTACACTCGGTCCAGGTTGTAGACGTCTGAGGTGACGGCTACATCACACACTATGTATGTGTTTCCTTTCCACGCACATAAATCGGGTATTCTGAGTCCCTGATCTGTAGGAATTCGGGGCTCTACTCTTGTTTTGTAGCCTCTTTTTAACAGTTCGTTTTCCAGCTTTCTCATAACAACATTATGTCTCTCGTGCCTTGCGCCATCGGTTCTTGGGCATTTCTGGATCATATGCCCCAGCGACTCTAAGGATTGACAACCCTCATCGCACCCCCTGGGAGCCTGCGGGTTCCATCTCGAAGCTCTAAGCCTGCAATGTAGTGCAGCAGCCCGGATCTTAACGCATCTGATATACTGGCCAGAATGAATTCTCGGGACCGCAGCTGAAATCCATTCGCTCATTCCAACTCCCTCGGTGAATGATCTCAGTCCATAGCCGTCTACAGTTTTGTACAATCTCTCCGAAGTTGCCGCCCTCCAATCCTGTTTCGGTTGTTTCGCCTCTGCTGTTCCAAATTTCCGAAATTCTCTCATAATCAGAGTGTTGTTTCTGAGAACATCAGTCATGAAATCATCCTTATAACGGCCTGTCTCGGAGAAAATTTCTGTCAATCTATTTATTCGAAGACGAGGAACCCATTGCCTAAGTTGAAGAATTCCTAGACCTCCGGATTTAACGGGAGCATGATAAAATGGTTTCGGGACATCTTTTGGAAGATGTAGCCAATGCCTTGTTGCCCTTCTAATCGCGGTGTCTGCGGAGTTCAGAGAACTGATGAATATCTCGTCAAAGGTAAGTTTATGGACCAGACTTGGTAGCAAGTGAACTTTTAAAATATAAAGGCGTTGGCAAGGTTTTATTGGTGCTCTTGAAATTGAATGGAGCAGTTTTTGAACCTCATCTCCGATCGACGCTGGCTGCTTCCGGACTCCAATCTCTATCCCCAGGTATTTGTACGTCTGTGAGACATCGATTGCTTTGATATCTTCAGATTGTAATTTGAGGTACGTTCTGGGGTTGACTATCCAGCGTTTCTCTCTGCAGTGGGTTTCAGTTCTGAGCGTAGCGCATTTGTTTGGATTGATCCTTAGACCTGCGCTGCTCATTGCACTCTCTAGTTGCTCCATCAGTCTTTTCATTCCGATGTCCGTCGTTGACATTAGGACCAGATCGTCGGCGAATGCAATGTAATTGCACTTAGTCGTCGAACCTCTGCCAGCCGTGACTCCAATTGATTGGTCCAATTTGCTGGTTATCATGTCTATGACCGCATTGAATAGGTGGGGGGACATTGGATCTCCCTGACGGACTCCTCTTTTCACTTGAATTTTTCCACTGAGACCCTCCTTGGTTTTCAGATAGACCTCACCTTGTTTGTAGAGTTCTGCTAGATACTCTAAGAAGAGTGGTGGAGTACCAAGTCTGGCAGCCGCTCTGAGTATGGTGTTATGAGATACGGAGTCGAAGGCTTTCGTAACATCAACAAAGGTCAGGTTTAATTTTTGGAGCTGTTCTCTCTTTTTTCGGATAATTGATTTAATCAGAAAGAGATTTTGTGCAACGCCATCTCCTGGTCGGAATGCTTTTTGTCTCGATGACAAAGGCCAATATCCTAACATTCTCCCTCCAAGGATGCGATGAAACAAGCGGGCCATAATCGGACCCACTGTAATAGGTCGATAATCACCCGGACTGGAAGCATCCTTATTCTTGGGAATGAAAGTGACGATTCCCGTCTTAAATGATGCAGGGGGTATTCCTGTTAGCAGCCAAAGAGACATGTGAACGGCCAGATCATCATAATTGATTTTTCTAAGATGTCTTTTTTGGAAGCCGTCACGACCGGGGCAGCTGTCCTTCAGTCCCCGGAATGCAATTTCTACATCCCATCTGGTGATTGGATCCTGCATTTCTGTTGCTGTTTCATTAATCGTTTCTAAAGGCCCGTCATCCTCCACCGATTCCTCCTCGAAGATTGGACCCCAATAATCTGCCAAATCCGCGGGAAGAGTGCCTGCCTGTATCTCATATTCTTCCTTCAGAACAGAATGGGCTGCTGCTGTGGGATTCTTTCGGAAAAGAGCTTGTAACCTGGCGTAGCATTTCTGCCGTTCTACCTTTTTTTGTCCTTTTTTTGTTACCCGGACTTTTGATTTCTGATATGTTCTGCATGCACTTTCTGATTTATTTCTGGCTTGACTGTAGCTATTTGTTTGTTTCCTCTCAACATGATTCGGTGGCTTTTTTTGCTTCTTGCTATTAATGACTTGTGGAATTTGATTAGAAGTCCATTTTTCATATTCCTTGTTTATTAATTGGATTTTCTCCGTTCTGTCCAGTCTCTCGCTTATGAGGTCAGAGAGCTCTTCGTTTTCCAGATGTATCATGTGATATCTCTCAACCACAAACTGTTTCAGTTTTACCAGGCTATCCAAGGAGACTGTATTGTTGTCCAATCCCTCCTGTTCATCAGTCGGAGGTGGCGTTCCAGATCTCTCCGAATTTTCAGGATGTCTCAGAACCACAGTATCTCGGAAGGCATTGCTTAGAAGGCTCTTGTATCCAGGCTTGTTCCTAATTCTTCTTATTCGCCTCAGGCTCATATCCGGGAAGTGTCTAGAGAGAGCAATGTTGATTCTCTTTCTTTCTTGGTCGTTCAGTCCAACTTCGGCTTTGGACATCCTTTTCCACAGCTCGTTGGAATTATTCTCATCAATTGTTTCCAAACAATCCGAAGGTTTTTGAGTATTTTCCAAAGAACTGCTGATGCACTGTTGGAGAATAGTCTTGTATTCTACTTGCCTTCTGTGTCTTCGAATAGCGGCTAAGGTTCGATGTGGGAAGTGTTTGTGGAGTTCTATATTAATAAATTTCACTCCTTGTTGTTTCAGTTCTATTTCTTTCATTGCCATCACATGAGATTCCTCTTCGTTCCATCTGCATCTCCAGTAACTTTTTCCTGACCGTTTCGCATGACACTGGACTGGGTGGACACGACTCTCATGAATTTTTACTCCTCTAGACGTTTCGAACTCCGCCTCACAATATTCACACTTTTTATGGACAACAGTCGGTACCGAAGAAACACAACAATCTTTCACCTGTGTGAGAGCCGCCAAGGTGCGCGAACGGGTCTGCATTGTTTACCTTTTGTTCTTTCCGGTGAATCTTCAAATTAATTTAATTCTCAGAACTTTTAACAACATCAATCAGCAGACGCTTTCGGAATCAAACGCACTTTAAACCACCTCTTTCTCTTCTATTTATCGGAAGTTGTGACGTCTAGACGAAACCAGACGTTTGAGGCAAAAGGGTTTGCAACTCAACTTCAGTTTTTCCCCGTTTAATAATCTCACAATCCTAAACGGAATGTAGGGGGACACTAATTGACAAAAAAATTGCGACAAATAAACGCCGAAGTCTCCGAATTAATAAATTCTTAAGAACACGCGAATAGGCGACCGCACCGGGCAACAGCGCGAGACGAAGGGAGGAGTGAGGAGGAGGAGGAGGAGGAGGAGGAGAGGAGGAGGAGGAGCGGAGGAGGAGAGAGGAGGATGAGGAGGAGGAGGAGGAGAGGTAGGAGGAGGATGTGAGGAGGAGGAGGAGGAGGGAGGGGAGGATGGAGGAGGGGAGGATGAGGAGGAGGAGGAGGAGGAGGAGGAGGATGAGGAGGAGAGGAGGAGGAGGAGGAGGAGGAGGAGGAGGAGGAGAGCGAGGAGGAGGATGAGGAGGAGGAGGAGGAGATGAGGAGGAGAGGATGAGGAGGAGGAGGATGAGGAGGAGAGGATGAGGAGGATGAGGAGGAGGAGGAGGAGGAGGAGGAGAGTATGATGTGAGGAGGAGGAGTGGAGGAGGTGGGAGTGAGGAGGAGGAGGAGATAGGAGGAGGCGGAGGAGGAGGAGGAGGAGGAGGGATAGGAGGGAGGAGGTGGAGGAGGAGAGTAGGAGTAGGAGAGGAGAGGATTAGAGGAGGTAGGAGGAGATGGAGGTAGGATTAGGAGGAGGAGTAGTATATTAGGAGGAGGATGAGGATTAGGAGTTGATGGAGGATTAGGAGGATGATTTTAGGAGTTATTATTATTTGAGGAGGGGGTTTTTTTTATATTATTAGATTATTATTATTTCTATTATTATTATTATTATTATTATTATTATTATTGTCAACGCATCTACACATCAAGATCTGTCTTTTATCTATTCAAATTGTGTTTTTAAACCACTTTCGTAATTAATAATTAAATAAAATTAAAATTAATAATTTAACTAAATTAAAAATTATTAGAATTAATAATTTAATTAAATTTAAAATTATTTAAATTAAAAGTTAAAAAATAATCAGAGCAGTGAATTAGTTCATTACCTTTTTCTACCTTGCTTGCGATACCAAAATATTTCTCTAAATTAATGAAGAAATTTTAATTTAAGTGAATTTAGTTTGATATTCAATATAATTTATAATATTATTATTATATATTATATATTATAACATATAATATATATATATTATATATTATAACATATAATATATATATATTATATATTAATTATATATTATTTTACTGAATTAATGAAGACATGTTAATTTAAGTGAATGCATATTTGATGTTATTATTCAATGTAAATTATAATATTATTAATAATACCTATTTATATTATAACAATAATTACAATAAAAGGAATTTATTTTATTGATCGGTGTTTATTCTAAAATATATATTAAAAGTAAATATTCTGTTATTATAATAATTATTCAAAATTTATTTTTAATTTTTTAAATCTAAAAAATATCGCTCACTAAGGTTGCAGTCGTGTTCCTGTTCGAGACAATAAATTTATATTTTTAAACATCTTGAATTTCTATTGTTTCAATTTTTTTCAGATTTTCTAGAGAAAGTATGTTGTTCAATATTCATAAAATAAATTATAACTTTACTTAAACCTACTTACGAAATCGATGACGACAACGATGATGAGGATTGCGAAAGAATGACAACAGATTGATAACTAATTGCACTTCGGCAATGGCAGACATCGCATATCCATCTCGCCATTCTACCGCTTCCCGTTTCCTTGACGACGCGAATGCATCCATTTTGACCCTTATGGTTTCATCACCTTTTTGTGAAGTCACATCAGTTTCTTCAGAATTATTTTGGACCATAAATGTTTTTATTTCTACTCGTTTAAATAATGTTTCAATGTTTTTCCTAAAAAGATTCGTTGGTTAAACCCTTTGAAATCTCCTGAAACCTTTTCCCTGTCCAAATGGCATCTCAAACATTGAACCCTTCAATATTTTATGATAATCTTTGGCTGACTACTAGTTAAACCAATTGTTAATTGTTAATTAAACATTTGTTAATTTATTGAATATTGAGATTTATCCACATTAATGTTTGAATATTTTTTTTCAGATTTCTCAGAGGAAGTATGATTAATCATTATTCTGTTAGTTGTTCATTATTTAAATAACAAATTTAAACTCAATAGTACTTTAATAATTCTCTCCAAAATTCGGTCCAAAATTCTCACCTTAGTAACGTTGAACTTCTGATACCCGCTTCCCCAATTCATCCACAATCCGAAGATGATTCCAAGCCAGACACCACTGAGAGTCAGATTAGCGACGAAGTGTAACACGACTGTGAATACGATTTTACAGTTGAATTTTGGATCGTGGTTTTTTGCCAACTGGTTGTAGGCTTCACTCCTTCTGTTGGTCCATTCTGACGGCATGTGGTAGGACGAAGACCTGGACATGTTCGTCTCTTCTGAAGACTTTTTGCGACTTTTTAGTTTTGATGTGTAATTTTATTTTATTTTTACGAAATCGTAAGGAACATCGTTTTACACGGACGAGGTATTTGCTTCAGTCGATGGATGAGACTAATAAATAGTACAAAATTGTATTTTAAAATTGTATCGATGATTATTAAAATAAAAAATTACCTAGAATCTTACAATTAGTTACATATAATAATAATACTTAAATCATACATTCTCTCACCAGAACTTCGACCAACAAGAAGCAAATTGGGTGGGTATTTACAAGTATTAACAGCGACAACAACAACAACGTAATTTATGTTAACATTTTGAAATGTTTACATTTAATAAATTTAAATTTTCAATGTTTTCTTGTTATTTTATAAAAAACAATTCACTTTTCTAAGTTTTCTAAATTTTCGATGAATGCTAAACAAAACACTTCTGCAGGCACAAGGATCTTTTCTGAGCAGCTTGAATAATTATTGGAAATAATTACAGTCGTGCATAAATAATCGGAGGTAATGTTAATTATTTTTGAATATGTTACCGAAGCAATTTTTATTGTTATTATTGTAATAAGTTTATTGTTATTACTTTTAATTATATTTGTATTGCCTTAAATTAAAGTTAGTAAAGTAATTATTTCATTTTGGAAATAAAAAATTGAAATTAGTATTAACTACAATTTATGAAAACCCAATTTAAAAACTTAGATTCTTTCATTTACAAATGTTTTAAAACATTGAAAACATTATCATAATATTTTAAATCTTTTTACTATGAAATCGAGCAACTCAGCCATTGATGACAGGAGGCATTGCAATATAATATTATAATTGTATCATAATTTCTAAAGCAATTATAAATTATTTCTGGAAAAACTATCTATTAATTCTAGAAGTAATTAGAAAATGCTTGCAAAGGTGGGAATAACCTGATCACGTGATAACGGATGGCCGCCATGTGCCTACTACTTCCTGTGGTGGATGTTGAAGGATCATTCTTAGAAAGATGGATGGATGCAGACTAAATCACGTGGCCTTGATTGTCATTATTTTTTTTTGTTTATTTTTTTTTAAATTTATTCAATTCTTGATTTGTTACACTTTTGATGGCTTCTTTTTTTTTTCTTGAGTCAACAATAATTATATTACAATTACGATCAGAGCATATGCACAATTACAAGTAATTACGATCGTTCAATGTACCAATAATTACCAGGACATGCAAAACTCAAAACTACACAGGGCCTCGTAGTGAACAGGATGCCTGCAAGACGCATTAAGATACGAAACCTTCTCTGGAAATACCAATCGTTTTTATTAATCACTCCTTAGAACTTGTAATAATTTATTATTTCAAATTTATTTACTTCAAAAAAATTTGGCAAAACTTCATTGTAAATAATGTAAATAATTTCTTAAAGTTATAAATATTTACTATAAAAAGTTAAAAGTTAAGATTAGGTTTTGTGGTTAGGGTTATTGTTAGGGTCAGGGAGCCCCTTGAGGGGGACAAGAGGGCAGTTTGCCCTCCCACTTGGAATAAACTGTGGTAAGTTAGAAAAATTAGGATTCAAAATTCAAATGCATATTATAATAATTCCTATAAGGTTTATGATTTAAAGTTAGAACAAATAAAATAATGTAGGCAGACGCCCATCTCTCTCGGTATTAAATTAAATTCGTCATTCGTTGGATATTTCGTTGTCTTGGTGATTTTGTTTACTTTCATAATTTATTGTCGGTTATTTGAAAGTTTAAGTTAAAATAAGCGTTTAATTAGTAATAATAACAACTATTACTGGAGTTTAATAAGTCTAATCGGCAAGTTGTTATTACTATTCTTTTTTGCAAAACATGAGCAAACAGTCTTCAAGTTGTCGGGATTTGCACAGCAAATATCGCTAGCTGATCTAGTGTGATTTTATTTTTATTATTTGGAAGACATATATTTTGTACCATGACTTTTGTGCTACTAAATTTTATAAAAGTTTTGAGTTAAAGTTCATAATAGTTGCTGTTAGCGAACAATAAATATCTACAAAATACTAAGTAAACAATTTTTTGGAGTTTGGAAAGACTCTATGCCCCCCAATATTTTACCTTCGATTCTTCCATGGTTAGGGTTTAGGATTAGTATTTTGGATTGAACTGGGAATTAGGGTATTAGGGATTTCTATACATTGTTATGAATGTTTTTAAAATTATTATAATATAATCTGTTCTGGTATAGCCTTAGTCTGATTATAAATATAGCAATTATTTTCGATAATCACATGTATGATTAGATCTTCCCTATTTTTTAATTTTCTGGAAAATCCGTTTACTGCGATATAATGACTTTAATTGTTCTTAATAACCAAAATATTATTATTATTATTATTATTATTATATTATTATTATTATTATTATTATTATTATTATTATTATTATTATTATTATTATTATTATCATCATCATCATCATCATCATCATCTCATCATCATCATCATCATCATCATCATCATCATCATCATCATCATCATCATCATCATCATCATCATCATCATCATCATCATCATAATTCGATATCAAATCGCTTACGCCATCTAGCGACACATTGTCAATTAGTAGTAGAATTTGGCAACACATATCTGCTAATATTTATAACTTTCATACTTTCAATTTTTCGTCACATTTCGATTACTTGAAAATTAATATTAACAAGTGAAATAAAATGCAATTGGTTTTTTTTTAATTTTAAAAGTTATTTGCCATTTGAATCGGCTCCGATTTATCTAGAGCAGTCTCTCCAATCCCGTCATCCATCAATGAGAAGAAATGGTAAATATTTCCACCAATGTCAAGGTAACAGCCGTAACTCCACCCACCTTCTTCTACAGTTGCCATTTTGATCTCCAATTGTAGTGGTTAATCACCTCTCTAATCCCCTCGTAAACATATCGAATGCCCTTCGAGCCAAGGGTCATCCGGGGCATGCCCTTGTGGAAAAGGATGCCCCATCCATTTTTCTGCTCAGAATACGTGATGGATTTCCAGAATGTTTGCATCCGACATGAAATGAAATCGTCACGTATTGTTGGAGCAGTCTCTCCAATTGTTTTTGTGTCAGTCATTTGTGATTTTTAAAAATGCTTTTTATAAACTAATTTTGTATTTGTTATTTTTTTATTTTGTTGTCATCGTTATAAACAAGCAATGGTGAATTCGGACCATTAAAGGTGGTGATGATATTGATACAAAACAAAAGCTATGTGAAAACATCGAAACATAAACGTAAAAAACACAACAAATATAAATTGTACTATCGAATAATAATAATAATAATAAATAATAATAATAATAATAATAATAATAATAATAATAATAACAATAACAATAATAATAATAATAACAATAATAATAATAATAATAATAATACTAATAATAATAATAATAATAATATATAATAATAATAATAATAATAATACTAATAATAATAATAATAATGATAATGATATGATAATGATAATGATAATGATAATGATAATGATAATGATAATGATAATGATAATGATAATGATAATGATAATGATAATGATAATGATAATGATAATGATAATGATAATGATAATGATAATGATAATGATAATGATAATGATAATGATAATGATAATGATAATGATAATAATAATATAATAATAATAATAATAATAATAATACTAATACTAATAATAATAATAATAATAATACTAATAATAATAATAATAATAATAATAATAATAATAACAATAATAATAACAAGAGTAACAAATGGAAAATGAGACTCATTTATCCACCGAATGAAAACCTATCAATGAAGAAAAAGTTTTAGAAACGATGACGTCGTTGTTTGCTTTCGAGTGAAATGCGTCTCCATTCGCTGGAAAATTATTCCCATCTTGAGACAAATGCGCCATCACGTATGGTCTACTTTGTTATTTTTTCTTATGCGCCTTTGATAAACTCTGAAAACAAACTACTAAAACTCAGATAAGCTTAGGAAATAAGCTAGCACTTAGGAGATTATCCTCCGCAATTTTGATAAGCTTATCATCGCTTTCATAGTGTCAAAGCTCTTTCGCTTCATTTTTCAACGGATTTTTCGATTCTAAAAGGCAGAAATTGAATGAGGGTCGTGTTTTGATGTTAATGAAGTCGTTAAGGAAGCAATTTTCAGACGTGATGAAGTAGCTGTCACGAAGGGATTAGCGGTTTTGATTCAACATTTTCTAAAATATTTTGTCCAAACAACAAATTTTTCAGAACATAAAAAATTTTTGTCAGATTATTGAAGAAGGTTGAAGACAATTATCTTGAACGGATTTTAAAGCAAAGTAGCTTAATATTAGTCTTAATCGAATACAACTTAAAATTACATTTTAACTTTAACTTGATAATTTTTCTAATCATTTAAACTTATTTTTAAATTTCATTAATCATACCATTTTTAATTCAGTACAAATTATGATCACGACATGAAATAAAAAGAAATGCAATTTATTCAAAATTCAATTTTTTTTATTCTATCCTTTCATCCCCATCATCAAAAACACCTGAAATGAATTACTCCAGGTGTGACTGACGCACTCCATGTCGTCATTGAACTAAATAAAGAATTGGTTTTGAATTTTTTGTTAATATTTTTATTTATATTAAATATCATATAAAAACCAATTTAAAAGAATACAAATGAAGAAAACATTTAAAGCCTACATTAACAAACAACTGAGTGATGAAAATAATACAATTTGTAATATAATAATAATTATTCGTTCAATAATTCTCATTTTAAAATCAATAATGAACAAATAAATTACAAAACATTCGCCAGACTGCATGGAACAGGCAACTATTTCAAATGCTAGGAAGGATTCATTGAGTCCTTTTCATGTTTTAAGAGACCCGGGAAACTCGGCAGATAAAAATAACTAGGAATTAATAACAAATAATTATTTTTATTATTTAAAAATTTAATTACTATTATACACCGGGCAAATTTGCATTCCTTTTTTAATATGTTTTAACATATTAATTATAAATAGCATAAATCTAGATATTTAATTCTGTGATTGATAGGATTAATTAATTAGGAAACTGACAGCACCCCGGGAAGACAGACTGGAGCATAGGAATTCTCTCACAGTGGAAAGGTATGAGTCATTCTATAACAAATCAATATCTGACATCATCTGCTTGGATTTTGATAAAAATTGGCACATTTGTTAACATAGATAACATTAACTAAATTAAAAAAAAAATAATATTTTAGATATTTGGTCGATCTGTGTCCGAAATATGGGTCGTTCGAATATATGTAAAGTTCAACACTTTGATCAAATGCCAACACCTCCGATGATTGAAAAGCCACATGTTTAGTTCTGGAATTTATTTTAGTTCTAAATTTATTTTTATTTAAACATTAAAATTCGGTTTATGGTAAGTTCGTACCAAAATTAATTTTTAATTTTTTTTTATTTATTCGGAGCATTATAAGGAACGCATATTTAAAAATTCATAATGAATTCTTATAGTTTTTATGTTGTGAATTATTTAATGTTGTTTAAGCCTGCAAATTCACCAATCACCTCATAAATTGTTCACTAACTTTGGGTTTATCAGTTTCAAAATTAAATGAATAATACTATAATTAGAAAGGCACAAATTTATAGTATATTTTTGTAAATACAGTTTGTTATGACTTCAGAATGTAACGTTTTGCAACGTTTCTTATGATGGGGTTGGGCTGCTGTAAAGAGTCTTGCTGCACAGCTTGCAAAGATCATGTGATGACCAATTTACGACTCCTCATCAATTATTTCTTTTGGCCCCAAAAATTTCCCCTTTGTAAGATTCCATTTTGCTACCACGGATGAATATGACGAAGTTGCCCTTTTAGATGTTAATGCACAATGCAGTGATGTAAAATGATTTTCTCATATTGCAGGTGTTACTCATAAAATTTACTGCATTTGCTATAGCAAAAATTGTCTAAGCAGTTCTAGATCAGTTTAAATGTGTTTTGCAATTTTTCTTTTTAACATTTTAAAAAACACTAATTTTCTAATCTTTTGAAATTCGAGTTCACAAAACATTAAAAGTAACATGAATTTCTTAATAATTTGGCTTACCTGAGATGTTTAGCAAATTCGCAATTTTAAGCAATACTAAAAAATTCACTACTTAAAATCTGTAAGAGTGTCCACTCTGAATTTTTGAATATGTGTCCCTTATAATATTCTAAATACGTGTAATATAAAATCAAAAAATAATTTTTGTACGAACTTACACTAAACCGAATTTAAATGTTTAAATAAAAATATGCTGTTAAATATTGAAAATTAAAATGTAGGTTCTCCAAATTACCTTTAACTTTATGTAAATATTATTTCATATAAACGACCCATATTTCGGACACCGATAGACTTGGAAGCGAATAAATACAGAACCTAAAAATAAAATAAAAATACGAATAAATAAAATAGAAACCTCTTCCCATCAAGGTTGGTGTAAGAGGCACAGTCGGCAGTTCGAATTAGACTTTTCTTCACAAAGATTGGATTGTCTAACCGAGAAAGAACAAAGGCTATGACGAGGGCATTTTATTGATAACTCCTTGGAACTTCTAATAATTTATTAAAGATTATTTATAATTAAGAGTTAAAATTAGGGTTTTGTGGCGAAGGATATGTTGAGGTCTAACGAGCTGCATAAATTGATAGATCATTCTCAACTTAGCAATTCAAATCAAGAAATCGTCAAAAGCCACTCCAGGAAAGCCGTCGACCTTCCGACGTGAATGATCTGCCAATGGCTACAAGGCTAATTCCTTGGCCGAGAGATGCGGTATTGTAAAAATGAATGGGCAGGCCAGTAAATTAGGCTTCATCCACTTATTTATTAATTAATTTGATTCATCTAATTATTTATTAGACTCCCCAAATTACGTCCCTGAACTGAAGAGGTCCAACAGAGCATGGAATAAAAAGTCAAGTAGTCGAAGTTTGCCGGTTCCAGTTTGCAGTTAAGTAAGCGACTTGAATAAGCCATTGAGAGCTTTCGGCACAAGAAAGTCAACGAGAGTCTCTCACAGCCGATGAAAAAATTGAATTCAGGTTTAATAATAATAATAAAAGTAATAATAATAATAATAATAAATTTACAAGGCGCCAGAGCCATAGCGTCAGAGGCGCCTAAAACCAACACTTTTATTCAAATGATCACCGGATACGGTCCGCCATCCGAAAAGATAAGAAGACTCAAAGGGCCGAAACGTTTGAAGATGGGGGAAACTCCTCTGAGGATTCCTGTCCAAGCTCCAAGGCGGAATATCAAGAAAGTAACAGAACTGAAGAAAAACATATAAAAGCGAAAAAAACAAAGCGAGTTCCGTCCTAATCATCTAGTCACGAAATGGACTATAATAAAGTATATAAACACATACAAATAAACACTTGCTGACCATACATTTATCACTAAAATTTACCAATAGGAAGATACATTAGAATATATGACATTTTTAGAAAGTTATCGTTATTATGATTATTAATAATTAATAATAATTATTATAAAATCATTTCGGATCTTTAGGCGCAGTAGCCACCGGGTTGCAAAGCAAACGTTGTAATGGAGAAGCAAAAAAAGATTATTTTCAAACCCTTTAAAATCGCCTCTGAGCACTTTTGCCTTTTGCGTCCTCCCATTTGGAGTGATTATTAAAGCCTAAACTAAAGGTTAACTAGTTAAACAATTACAAATAATTATTAAATCGACAAAGAAGTAAAATTATTTTATTTTTTGAAAAAAAAACGTACTTAAAGAGTGTTTTTAAAAACTAACTTTTTTTAAATATGAGCCTTCTATTATTCATGTGCCAATCAATGTCTGCCAGCTGAGTCGGGTGTAATTGGTACCATGCTCAAAATTAAACACGATATTTCTTAAAATGTTCTTAAAATTGTTCTAAAAATATTTTTGAAGTTATAATTACAAGTTTGAAAGCACTGATGCTTCATATTTTGAGCCGTTTCTCTTTTTGTGCTGATTAAATCATAAATGGATTATCATTTAAATATCAATCATGATCACAACAAATCATAACTGATTTATTGCAATAATTTGTTACATTATTTATTAATACATTAATTAAAAATAACATCGTCAAGAAAACATCAAAATTCTGCCATAGAAGTGTTGAAAGGATTGAATGGAGCTTTTTTGTTGCTAAATTCAAAATGACGCTTGTAAATAAAAACACTTTTATTTTTGTTCATTTTTATATCGACTTGAATTTATTCAAACAAACAGAGAGAGGGAAAATCTCTCAAGAATTCCAAGATGAAGAAATAAGCAGAAAGAAAACATTCGAAATAATTCAAATCTAACTGTTGAACAGTATATGCAATCTAAATTGTGGTGCAGAGTCTGACGGGGTGGTCTGAGAAGAGCCTAAAGAAAACCTCAATGAAAATGATGAAAATGGTGATAATGACAATTAGGAATACGATGATAACGATGACAATGATGATGATGGATATGAAGATGATGACGACGATGATAGCTTTATGTCAACTTTTGAACGCATCAGGAAAACGGGGTTCTAATCTCTTCTTGAATGTTAGAAAGAGTCGCCTAATACAACAGCTTGCTAGAGCAGTAGCTGAAGATCGTTAGTCGATGCTAGAAAGCTTTAGTCGATATTAATAAGTTAATAACGGTTAGTTGATATTATTTAGCTAATAATGGTTAGTTGATGTTATTGGGTTACGTTAAATACTGTAGAGCTTTCAAATTATGAAATTGTATAATTTACTTATCAAGCGAGGGCAAAAACTAAATTACAGAATAAATAGAAATTGTTAGTTGATTTAAAAAATAATTCACAACTGTTAATTGATTTAAAAAATAATTCACAACTACTGAAATAGAATCACAAACAATGGTTGAGGGAAGGACTCAAAAATAAGAAAAACAAATGAGAGCCTGAGACATCTTGTTATCGATAAAGACGAATTTTTATATTTTGCGATTTTTTTCAGTAATAGTGATTTTGAAATATTAATTGATGTTTGTTCAATGCAAACACGTTAGTAATTAGTAAAGTTCTCTTAAAGTAAATTTTTATAGAATTAGCAACAGCAACACCTCGCAAATATGGAAATGAGCCGTTGCTTTGTAAATGTTACAGAAGCTTGAAACGCGCGTTAAAAAAAATCAATTAAAAATAAAAATATAAAATAAATGTACTTTTCAAAAGATACGTTATCATTTAGCATTTTCGTAGAAAAGTTCAACTATTTTTGCGTTCTTAAAGTGTCAATTGCCTACATTAATTAAGAAATTAAATCGAGATATTCATCGATAAATATCGTGAATTAAATCGAGACCTGCATTCTCCTCTGCTAAAAACACATCTTGGCCTCTCCGTCGGTCACCTGTATCGAAGAACACCTGGAGATGAGTGACATCTCCGAGGAAATGGTAAGAGGCGATGGCTGGTGAACCGAGGTCTGATAGAATCGGTTTTTGGAACAAAACGAATTCGGGATTTCGTAAACATTCGTAGAATGATATTTTTCAAATTCGTGTCTTTTCCTATCTTTGAGGATGGCCGCTTTAGATTTTTGTGGCAGAATCTCGAACTCAGAAAACCAGGGACGTTTGTCCAGATTTATGGGAGAGAAGGGTTCAGTCTGGGCAGAGGAAGTTTTGAAGTGCTTGCGTCCCGCGGTTTGGTCAGCGATAGGTTCGACAGAGGGCTGTAAAGGTGTCGTCGTTGGTGGTGATTTCTCTAGGAAATCCTCTACAACTTTGTCCAGCCAATCGACGAACTCTGTGTTTTTCTGGAAACAAAAATTAATCAATGAAATGCTCAATAACAAATACACAATTACTAGATAAAACGAAGACACAAAAGGCTTGAAAAAATTTCAACAGTACTTATTCACTTCATCATTCCATTTTATTGTTGTTGTTGTTGTCGTCGTTTTAATCTCAGAGAATTCACAAATTCATTATCGTAACATTCTGAGAAAAAGTCGACTTCCTCAAACAAATTGCCGCATTTTTATGCAAAAGTTTGCGTTATCATTTGAAATTTGTATATGCTCTTCCTGCATTTTTAACACAATCTGGGCAATAAATCCAATAAATTTTCGTTTCAGTTCGCTTCGACAAGTTTGTAGCGGGTTAAAAATATCTCAGCGGCGATGTTTTGAAACCTAAGGTTTTCGTATGCATTTATACGTCTGCAGAAACTTTAAATTTCAACTTATTCGTTTTTTAAAATTCAAAAATGAAGATGCTAAACAAAAATCTCTTTATTCAATAATCCATTTTTTGTGAGATGTAATTATTTTAGAAACGAGATATTATTGTGTAATAATTACTATCTAATTGATCAGAGGAGAATTAGATACTATTATTATTATAATTAATAATTATTTCTACGGCTAACTATATAATAATGTAAAAATGTTTATCCAAATGTGAAATATAACCAAAAAAAATCATGTCATTAATTTTATCTAAATTTAAAACAAAAAAGGGGACAAAATAGCAAAAGTGATTAAGGAGTACAAAAAAGACGATAAAGTCTGGTTTGCAAAACTCAAAACAATGGCACTTCCCGAAAATACCGCTCATCATGCCCATTCATCGCGCTCTTTTCACAAGCGTTTGCGGTTACATTTGAGGGATTGTGATCTTCATTTGCGTGACTTCTGTCATTTTTGTCAGGCGATAAAAATATCCGTTAATGGATTTTCAGAGATCAGGAAGCGATATCGGCGGTTATGCCCCTCGGAGAGTCAAAAGAACCAGATATTTGACTTTGTGCCAAAAATAAGAAATTCTGGGCCATCTGAAGATTTGCGACAATAGCGTCTTATGTCTTATGTCGACATTGTTGCGATAGTTAAAGCAAAAGTAGTAAAAATAGTAATAAAACGATGAAGATGTCAAAGAATGGAAATTCGAATTCGTGGGTGCGATAACTAAATCAACATCAACAAACCACATTGGTGTACCAAGGAATGAACCTTCATTAACCATAAAATATAATTATTTATTGTAATAACTAATGTTTAATGTTTAGTATATTTTTTTTGAGACACCTAATCATTTAATTGATTCATTTACAACATTAATCTAATATAATAACATACTAAATTACAAATATTAGAAAGACCACAATTAAAAGTTAATTCTAGCATAGATGAGTTCATGAGCGACATATAACTGTTAAATTGTAACTCATAACTCATCTTAATCGCCGTGGGAGTGTCAGACCTACAAAAACATGCCTGTGTGATATTGCTATTCATGCTGGCAAATATTGCCATTCACATTCATGTTTCTATTAATAGTTGGAAAAGAGTGGTAAATTTTGAGTTTTGGGTTTTTATAATTAAATTAAGTTAGAAATGGCATGAGAAGTTACACAAATGATGCAAAATTTGTGCAAACATTTGCTTGAGAAACACGTTCGCGAATTTTGTATAAAAAAAGACAAAATAATAATTTAATGTTATTCGTTAAATTGACCGATGCTCTAATAAGATTTTAAAATATATATATATTATGTGTGTGTGTGTGGCCTTGCGCAAAACTTAACGCAAAACTTTACTTAAACTCTTAAAAGTAATCCAACATTCCATTTAAAACATTAAGACATGTGCCTTTCAATTCGTTCGAAAAAAGAGGAAAATTGAAAAAAGATAAAAATAGAGGAACACTAAAAGGCAAAAGAAATGTGAGATTTGAGTTATGAATGCCCACCAGCAGCACTCGAACACTAACAGCATAAAATGACAATCAACTGAGTTTGCAACCGACAACGTTTGGAAATTCCAAGTCTTCATGAACTTCCTCATTTCTTTTCTTTATTACTTAAACATAATAATTAACTAACAAAATAACAAATCTCATTATGTAGAAATAGTAATTAAATTATAAAATAATAAATCTCTTTATTTGGAAATAATATTTAAATTGTAAATGTCCTTATTTAAAAATAATAATTAAGTAATGTCTGTCCTTATTTTGAAATAATAATTAAATAATAAATGTCCTTATTTTGAAATAATAATTAAATAATAAATGTCCTTATTGGTCGCTGCTTTGACGACTTTGTCAGATTTTGTCGTTCAATGTTAAGCTTGGCTCCGAGCAAAAACCCCGAATTGAGTAATAGTTCACACTCGTTCATTCATGCTTTGCACGAACACTCATGAATATTCAAGAGCCGTTAATGAGGAAGTAAGGTCAGTAAAATAAAAACAATATTCCTGGGAAGTTAATGAAGAGGATCACGAACAAAAAAAACTAAGGTTTTATGCCCTGGGACAGACACATGGCAGTTTGCTTGTGATGGTCTTTTTGTACTCTGTGAGTGTATGCTTTTGTGAGTGAGTGAGTGAGTGAGTGTGTGTGTGAACGGAGGTTTAATTAGTTGAAAGTCGACTTGAAATACCAAGTTTGATCAGATTGTCAACATCTTCTGCATCATTATTGCAATAATCGAAATCTTCCTAATCATCATCATCACCATCACCATCATCATCATCATCATCATCAACATCGTCGTCGCCAGCCAGTCGTAGGCAGTTCTCTCAGCAGACATAAGAATTCATGTAAACATAATTATTAAACAAGTTGTGTGGCTAAAGTTTCATCAATAAAAATGATTTTCACAAATCATAACAGCATATTTTTTACAAATGCTTCCGATTAATTTTCTTTTTGTTATTCACGATAATATACCTTAAAACTTCATCCTATTTTCTCTGGCATTATTAATATTCCACTGCAATTAAATTGCAACAATAATCATTTTTAAATTATTAAACTATGTAATTAACATTATGACTTATAATTATTTGCTTTAATTTATTTGAACGTGCTCAGTTAGCTGGCAATCTTTGATGATCTCTTGAGCTAACAAAGGTGAATGTACTCTACTGTTATTTTACGCCAACGATAACTTTAATAATATTATTAGGATTGTCAGCAATTAATATTAATGATTACTTAGACATTAAGTAATTTAATCGATTACATTAAAATCAGTTGGCGAATCCTAGAAAATTCGCGAACATGATGATGATGATTACGGACACTCACAGATAGTTTGTTCTTGATGACTTGCTTTGTCGTCTTCGGCAGACATCTTGCTGTGATGGAACTGACGAGGCACTCCCTTGCCAAATGCTCCTGTCAAATATTAAAGTACATTCAACAAACACGCATTTTGATGACTAAACAATTACTAGTACACATGTGGTAATTAATAAAGTAATAGCTCGTTTACTGTAATGAAACAATTAAATTTAATGCTTGGACAGCGGATTCCCAGCGATTCCACTTCCCTCCTGGCATAATTGTCAGGGTAGAAATAAATTAAAAACCAATTTAATTGCAATATTTTTAATTGATTTATTTTTTATTAACCAAATAACAATGGCACAATCTTCCCCAAACAAGTCTTAACCCGGTTTGCCAAAAGACCACCGGCAACCTGTAGAACAAAAATGTTTTAAATTTCTCTTGTGGGGAAAACCATTCAGTCAGGGAAGTTGAAATCTTGCTCTGCGAAGAGAGTTTACTGCGTGTTTATCGTTCTGGATGAACTTTGCTTTTACAATCGGGGTTTTTCCGCAATGTCACGTGTTTGGGATTAATGGGATTATTACGCAATCGAGGTAATATCTCGAGGTTGATTGAATGAACTGCAAGGTGAAAGTTCACCTATCAATAACGTCATTTTGTCCATGCCTAGTGTCCTCACGTTTCAATGAGATTAATTAATTAATGTTATTATTGCAATTAAGATTGTATAGTTAGACTACATAATAGTTAATATAATAACAAATAATTATTATTAATAATTAAAACAATAAATATTTTTAATTAGACGTTTTTACATTTCCAAAAGCCCAGATGCTCAAAATAAAACTTTTAAATGTGTCTTCTTGATCGTCTTGAATGATCCACGTCACATGACGATGTCAAAAAGGTTAAGTTTCTTCTTCTGATGACGGGGATGAATATGATGATGATGGCAACAATGATCAATAATCTGTTTTGTAACTGGTATGTGATATTAAATCAAAATATTTTATAACCGAAATGCCTAGGCATAAGGTTTAGAATTAGGATTAGGGTCGTCATCACGTTTTCCACTTGGAGTCCGTAGCAGGTAGTACCACTGCCACCATCAACCTCGAGTTCTTCACCAGAAACATGGAATTGGAACTAAAGCTTTTACACAAAAAAATCTTCTAAAAGTAAACCCTAGCAACCGTCATAAACCATCATAACTAGCTCTCCTCGAGCTGTTTATACATGTTTGATTTAGCTAGCAATATTCACTAAATTCTACTAAAATGTCATCCAATCAAAATGCTGGAAAAAAGGTCAATCCAGGCCTACTATCTGATTAAACTAATTTTCCTTAAAATAATAATAAATATTTTAAATTATCTTTGCCTAAGAATAACATTAGCTAGCTTAAACAAATAATCGATTGTAATTGCAACTTCATTTATATAGTGCCATATGCATAGCGTCAGAGGCTTGTAGCCATTTATATAGCGCTCCTTCTCAAGAGCGCTGGTGGCAGTGCATGCTGGGTTTCAAACTTGTTACATTGCAAGACTGTTGCCATTACCACTGTATGCAGGCATGTAAGCCATTCTCCAACCTGCTCTATATCTAATGAAACGTACTCGGAGCTTTAAATCATCTTATCATCTAGCATTAATAGCAATCTAGGAGAAATGTCTGTTTGTCTTCAAGACTCAACCATGGCAGCCATCATCATAATCATCAATATTTTAGAGGGTAGTGGATATTTCTTAGAATTTATAGAAAATTAGTTAGTAATTTAATGAGTCATAAAATTAATGTTCAAATTACTTCTCATATTAGAGTATGTTCAGAAATTACCAGACAACAATTATTCTCAGCTTCAGGCTGGTTTCTTAAGAATTGTCAAAAATAAATTACGATTGGGCTGGGCAGCTGTTATTGCCAGCATTGAAGAAAAAAACATTGAAAACAAACACCTCAAAGTAGCAACCTAAACGCCTTTAATTCTTCAAAAAGCAGTAACTGTCGTCATCAAAAAGGAATTGAGTTATAGAAGTTGAAAATTAAATAAAATGAAGTAAAATTTTGTGAGGATATGAATGAATGAATAAATGAACAAATAAATTGATGAAAGAACAAATGCATTTTTAATTTTTTATGTCTTTCCCTTAAAACTATTCATTTTTTGTGACAATTGCACAACAATGTTCGTCATAATATATCGTTTATATTAATTTAATTTATTTTTATTGCAATGTGATATTATTAAATTATTACGTAAAAATTGTATGTAATTATTAGGTATTTTAAATTGTTAAGATAATTCTGTTGTTCAGGATTCAACCTAAGGAAATGGACTGATATTGTAATGACTTGGAGATAGTGTCATCATCATTATCACCACTCCCATCCCATAATTACCGTCGTCGTCATCACTATCATCACTATCATCAACATCATCATCATCTTCATCATCATCAACAACAACAACAACAACAACATCGTAATCTAGGTTATCTCAATGACAGTTATCTCAAAAAATTATTAAAAACATCAAAAGTTGTCAAAAAAACTAAAGCATTTTGAGAGATTTCTGTGATCAATTTTTTTTTTAGTAAAAAGTATTTTACAATTATATTATATTTTGAACATATTAATAATATAACTAATATAAGTAATAGTAAATTAATTATGTATTAATGTATTATAACATATGAATGCAATAATTTCAAAATTTGTTGCTGCTAATTGAAGTAGCAGAACAATGTACTGTCCATGCACTAGAAACTTTACCAGAATCCCGAAAAGGAATTAATGCCTCAAGCACTGAAAGATTGAAATGAATGGCATTTTGACAAACACAAATACATGCACAGTGCATTAATGACAAGAACAGTGCGTTGTAGAATAACGCATCATAGCGCAATGCATCAACTCACATTCAACTCCTTTAGAGAGCAAACGACATTGCATCCCTTGCATCTGTTCGGACAGCGGATTCTCAGCGATTCCACTTCCCTCCTGGCGTAATTGTCAGGGTAGATTTTCCAGGGTGAGATGAATTCCTTGCAGTTTGGGCACCGACCACCTGAGTCTCTGTTAATCGAGCGATCAACTGTTCGATTAACTGATTAACGCTTTGTCATCATCATCATCATTAATTGGGCCAGAATGCTGAAGTAAGAATTTCAGATCCTTTTACCAGGATCTGATG
This sequence comes from Whitmania pigra, assembly GCA_021613335.1. Classification (NCBI taxonomy): domain Eukaryota; kingdom Metazoa; phylum Annelida; class Clitellata; order Hirudinida; family Haemopidae; genus Whitmania; species Whitmania pigra. The sequence goes on along the minus strand of JAJTWR010000434.1, from coordinate 24,827 downwards.
ATTAACGAGCTTAATTGATGATTATAAAAATAAAAATATAATACAATAAGTAATAAAACAAAAAAACAAGTATTACCAATGACAATAAGTATATATAATACAGTATATAATTATAATTATTCATTAATTCGTATTATAATACCATCGTTGTGGTAATGATAATAATGTTATAATAACAATGTCATTTTTAAATTATATTACATTGTATATTTATATTCTTAATAATAAATATAGTTATTGTTATCATTATTTTTCTTATTTTAATAAACATAATTTGCATAATAGTAAATCAATTGACCAACCTTATCCAGGTGGTTATACAGTTGTAGCAGAACCTATGACCACACTCTGTCTGATAAGGGTGATCAAGTACTTCTAGGCATATTGGACACTTGTACACATCACCCACAGATTCTACGAAGTCATCGTCACATGCTGGAAAAATTATGGAATAACATATCAACAATGATATTTATAATACCTTTAATTATTATTGATTTTAAATCGCAATAATATGGATATGTGGTTCATGTGTGCGATTATTAATATTATTATGAATACTATTATTAATGATATTGTTTATGTTATATTAAGTAAATTCCTTTCGCATTCAAATCGCATTTTAACAAATGTGTTAGAGCAGTTTAACATCCCACAAGGCTTAAATATAAATATTATTATTATTATCTTTTTTTATGTTTGCATTTAGTGGACAGACTGAGTGCCATGTGTATCCGAATAGGATGTGAAGGCTTCACTGATTAGACCACCTGCATACCCCACCATTAAATTGATCATTACAAGTAACGCATTTTGCCACACGTTATTGACGTTAATATATCTCTGCAGTTAATTTTTTTTATTTCTTGCAGAAGCAATATTTGAGTAACCCCAATAAGCCCACATAGTAATGGTCTAATTCTAATCTGCAGTATTAGCATAAAGTGTTTAGTTCTGTAGGTGTTAGTATCTGTAGGTGACCTTAGACTATAGGTACGACTTGAATGCTATTGCAGCATTACCTCTGACGCGTCACGTAATGCCACTGTAAATGTCATTACAATGTGACCTCAATACAACAAATGTCATCATAATCATATTAAATGTAACCTTGCAAGCAGACAAATGTGAGTACATTGCAATGTGAGGTCACTCTAAATGGGAGTGCAAGGCAAACACTTTTATGTCAAATGTCACACACCCAACATCTCAATCTGAGTCATTGACTATTATAGGCACATTTGACTTTTACAAAGTTTTTTTTTATTCTCTCTTTTTTCAAGACTAAGAAAGTTTGTAACAAATAATGCCAAATTTCAGACTTAGAAATATTTTAAAAAATAGTTAACACTCCTTTGATTGAAAATTTTATTAATTTTCTTCAAAATGATTGAACAATTAAGCTTAACTAAACATCTAAATATTTAAAACTACAACTAAATTAAAACTAAAATGTCGGAGCATGTCTAACGATAGCTAAAAAATATACAAAACCACAACTTATTATAAATAACAAAAGTGGAAAGATTGTGGTTCACCTTTTCTGTTTGATATGGAGATGTCGTTGAAGGAAGAGCACATCTTCCTTGAATTCTTGGACGGCAGTTGCTGAAGCAGTGTCTCGCAATGCTTTCTATGAAGGAATTCCCCGTGATTGGAGCTCCAGAACTGATCTGGCAAAGAGGGTTGGGAATAGGACAATAATCCCCGGTCCTTCCTAGGCTTGGAAACCTCAGGGTTGGGGTTAAATGAGCTCTCATCAGGGTTAGATTGGGTGGCAGAGGCTTCCCTGGGGTGAGAAGATATTGGATGAGCCATCACAATTTGAGGTAAAGTTGAAATGACTTCCTTATGTGGTTTAAAACTGGTAATCGGTGGAGTACCCCCAGAGGGAGGGTAAGGGTGAGCCATACACATGATGTGGCGTCTCCGGTTCAGAGTCGGTATGGAAGATTTTTTGATGCAGAGGCAGTTGTGTTGGCAATGGTAATTGCAGCTGATGTGGTTGAAGTTATCGATGTCGCATAAGACTGTAGTATTATATTTCGTAACGGGTACCAATCTGTTACAAGTTTGAAATTTGGTTGAAAATGATTAGCATTACAATGAATATTATTACTAACATTAATGTAATAATAAATAATAATAACAATAAATAAGACATAACAAAATACTTTTTAATAGATCCGCTAACCGTCCATGCACAACCTTCGTTCGTAAAATATGAAAGGCATATTTCCCCGCCAATTTATAGTCCTCTCTATTATTCTCTCTCTCTTTCTCTCTCTCTCTCTCTTTAATTTAGAAATTAAATTTATTTTTATTTTAATGTCTGATGTTTTGCTTAAATTTTAGTATTTGAGAATATAGTGTAAATTTGCTTCTCGCATTCGGAAAGTCGACATCCAGTCGTTTAGATACTTTGAGATTTCTCCGTTAATATTTTTTTTAAATTGTTGTTATCAATTGTTTTTCATTTTCTTGTAAATTGTGAGGGAATAGCCTGAGAAAGGCGTTCTCATAAAAATGTGGGTGAATGTAATTCACTCGAAAATGTGAATGTTGTTCAAGTCAATGAGTACACATTTTCGTAGCTTGGAATTTTGTCTTGGGAATTTTGAGAGAAGCGGGAGTACAATGATCATCACTTGATCGAATGAATCTCAGATCTAATCGGCTGATTTGGGTCATTTTAATTTGGAAATCCCAATCCCGATCGTAAATTGCTTTTTGTATTCGTTGATTTTGATTTTAGCCACAGTTTTTAAAAAGTTTTTCATTTTCTTTATAGATTAAAATTTTAATCACTTATTTGCATAAGATATGAATTACAGCAACATCAAATTTCATGTGGTTTCTTATATTCACTTCAGCATGTGAATATTGGCCCCTAATTTGGATTAAATCCGGAACTGGCCATAAGCCCATGGTCGTGATCGGTTTGTGAGACTTCAATAGACTTGTCAATGCTCCCCAAGGAGACAAAGAAGTAGACGTGCTGCGGTTTTGTCACTGATATTTCGTCTAGGATCGCAAGGTACTTCTACATTTAAAATAAGTTTTTTTTAATTTTTAAAAATTAATTAGAAACTAGTATAATTTTAGAGTAGTACAAAACTAGATAATTTGAGGCTGAGTTTCAAGTTTGGATGAAATGTTAAATAATTTTAGTAAGAAATTGTTTTTTGATATAATTTTAAAAAAATGTTCTATGCAATTTATTTTAATAGCAAAGCACTTAATTTAAATAAATTACTTTTAGAGACGTCCCCTCAATAGTATCGTACCTAGATCATATGAGCTTTTCCCAATGCCTCATATGATGCGATTCGTAAACAGTTCACAAACCACTTTCCCCATTCACTTTTTATAAGTCCGTGACTTTTGAGGGTAGGAGCTTAGATTTGTTGAGTTAATTGTATTACTTAATTCGATAGCGAACCGCTTTTTTAGTCATTTTAGGTGGAGGTTCTTTCATAGATTTAAACGACTTTGCCACTGTTCCTAGGCGTGATGAACATAAGTTCTATAGACCGGGCAGCGCCGAATGTCGGCAATTCTTTCAAATCGAAAATCGTAAACCATTACCAGTCGATAGGAAGGACGCCGGCAGATAATGAATCCAATCTGGAAAGCGATGCTGGTCAACCGCTGCTGCAGAATCATCCAAGCACCTACCAGGTCATCAACGGAGATGTCAACGATTTAGTCGAGCAGGAAAACTTGCTGGAAACGAGTCAGATCGTGCAAACTCTCCACGTTTACAAGAGAAGATGGTACATGTTAATCGTGTTTTCGATCGTGGCGTTTCTTCAGGGGGCATTGTGCAGCGTCTGGTCTGTCATCACACCATCTGTCGAAGAGGTTTTCCAGTGGACTGATCAGGACATCTCCCTCATGCAGATCTGGATCTACCTTGCCTTTCTGGTAGTGATGTTCCCCATGGCTATCTTTGTTGACATGAAAGGTAATTTTATTCAGTTTTGTTTTTGTACCTGCTAAATCTCATTAAGGTTTTATTAAGTGCTTGTTATCAGGGAATTATTTTGACTTTCTAAGAACTCAAACAATTGACTTGATTTTTGCTTGATGGCTTTGCATTAGTTTTTAAATCATTCCTGTTTGAGTCACAGTTTAGTAATATTCACATCAAATCAAATGAATCAATGAGTCAATAGACTTTTTTTTATTGAGGGACTGAGCATGATGAGCAATATTTCTTATTTATTTACAACAAAATTCTAAGCCTTAACTTAAGGGTTTTTCTCTTGTGAGATTGAGAATGTCAGTTTCAGTTTGGTAACATTGCTTTGAAATGATTTTCTCACTTTATGAAATAGATTGAGATGATTTTTTTTTAGAACAGGATAGGAGCATGCTTGGATGTGGGCATTTATTTTCATTTTCAATTGAAGTGTAAATTATAGTCCTAATAACCAGAGCAACTGGAGAATAATTGAGCTAATATTTGGACTGCTTATTAGTTGAACAACCAAGAGAGTTTGGGATTGTCAGAATATGCTAATTAGTTACATTCTTGTAATATCACATGCATTTGCACATGACATGCATTAATTTACATTATGAATCTGTAATTCTTTTAAATTATTTCAATTTACTTGTATTTTTTGTACTTTTGAATGTGAATAAGAGATGGACATGATTACAATGTGGCAAGTGATTTAATTAATTTATGTAATTCATTTGTTAATTAATTTATTTTTTGATCATCTCCATCTTCATCCCATGCAGGACTGAGGTATCCCACCATTGTGACTTGTATCATGCTTTCTGTCAGCACTGGACTCAGATGCATCACATTCAGTCCCCCAAATGTTCTTTGGTAAACATTATATTTTTAAATTATGTTTTATTGTTAATTGTTAATTCTTGAATTGTGAATCTTTTTGAAATAGTTATTTCTAGTGGATTTGAATTCTTTTTTCTCCATGAATAATTTGCATGAAAACATAAATTTTGAATTACCAGTTTTGAAAAAATAATTTGTAATTGATCGACAATTTGTCTAACACCATCATAAAAATAAATCTGAATCATTTCAACGAAGATGACCTTTTGAACTTTGTCACAGGATCTCTCATCTGGCTCATATCATCATGGGATCTGCAGCACCTTTGACCTACACAGCAGGTCCAATCATATCAGCCCTTTGGTTTCCTGCCCACCAAAGGGCCACTGCTACGGCCATTTCGACCATTGCCGGATATGCTGGTGGAGCTGCGTGTTTCCTGTTTGGTGGGTGTTTTTAAATATTTTTGTTTTTGTTGTTGTTGTTGTTGTTGTTTAAAAGAGTTTTGTTTTTGCCGAAATTGTTATTCTTAATAATGTTGATAAATTCTTACAAAGATAAGCAGCGGGTGTTAAGTGACAGAAATAAGAAATGCATTAATTTTGTTTTATGATGTTGGCAAAATGTCACCAGAACAAAAAATTAAGTTGAAAACGAAGAGTCCAAACTGTTACAATAGAAGCAAAATGTCAAGGATGTTTGTAAATTATTTATAATGTAATGCAATAACTACTCATAATATAGGACAATAATTACTTCTAGTACAATACAATAACTAACTTTGAAACAAAGTAATATTAAAAAACATTTCCAAAGAATATTCTTAAGCTAAATTCTTAGGTTTTAATTAAAGTAATTAAATTTAATATTGTATTTATTGAATGTTTTAATTAAATTTGTTTAATTTTAATCTTGTAGTATGTTGGTCACGTCCTTTTTTCTCCAATGATTCTTGTTTACTTGACCTTATGATGATGATATTGAATGGTTATGGTGACGATATTGTATGATTATGATAATAATATTGAATGATGATGATGATGATGATGACATTGAATGATGATGATCCACAGGTCCAATGATTGTAGACGCCCCACACTCAGCTCCTATTCCAACGTCAGTAATTGATTTATTAATTTAGTGATTGATTTCTTAATTTAATAATTGATTATTAATAATTTTATTAGTTTTAGTAATTTGTTAATTTTACATTTTAATTTGCATATTCTGTTGTAAGTTGTTGACCATGCTCATGAGTAAAATTATTTAAACAATTCTTTAAAATGATCTGATTAATGATTATTTAAAGCCTTGACTATCGATATTAATAATGTTTAATAATTATATCTAATAATAATATCAACAAAATCTTCAGGATGTCGACTGTCCCTGGCCCAAGCAACTTCACGAGTGAGTTGATTGGAGGCTGTTGATGAAAACAATTTCTTTATTAATTTCAAATGAATGTTGATATTACGTTAAATATAATTATGACATATCAAGTTAATCCATTTTAATGAATATTTTGATTTCATTCATATTGCAGATATTGAAGTTATGAGAAGTCAGATTAAAATGTGCAGGTACATAGGTAAGAAGTCCTAATTATTATTCATGAAATATTATTATCAATCACACCGCATTAATTGTCTTGTAGTAATATCCTGTAATGACATAGTTTTTAATATCATTTTAAATCTTCTTTCATGCATCTAACATCTGGTCTTTCAAATGTAACTTGAAGAGTTTATTATTGAAATGGTTCATTAATGAGTTGATTTATTAAATGAAATGGTTGTTAGTGCCACAGTCTGTTATTGAAATAGTTTATTAACAAAAGTAAATAATGAAAACATTTGCGACATAGAATGTGCTGCCTGCGTCTTCGTAACCTTGTTGGTCATTGCCTACTTTCCCTCAAAACCGCCCCGCTCACCCACCCTCACTTCGGCTATTGGGAAGTTGAACCTCAGGAGAGGACTTGCAAAACTCTTCAGGTTTGTTTGGCTGTAATGGCCTCAGTTCATTATTAATTATTAACTATTATTGACTAATATTACCAGGTAACTAATAATGTTATACTTCTTTAGAAAAGAATTAATCACTAGCTGAAGAATGTCTGTTTATATCTACTTAGATATTTATCACTCATCCACCAACCCATCTGTCTATATGCTTTCTATATAAAAGATATTTAAGATTTAACAACTCCAAATAAGCTCCTTATGATAAATTATCAGATAACTAATGATCACATAACACACTCAAATGGCATTTCATCATCAAAACATTTTCATCCAGTAAGGAACAGGCCAATTTCTGGTTTGTCTGCCTGGCCTACTGTATCCCGGTCAGCATCTACGGTGTTTGGAACGGACTCCTGGGTGTCAACCTTAAGGACCTCATGCCAGCAGTTAGTAATGTTTAAAGTTTAATTAGTGTCACATTAAGCTTGGTAAGTTATTTATTTAGTCAGTTAATTATTTAATGAGCAAGTCCAGTAGAAAGATGGGTTTCCTTTCTGAATGAGATCATAATGGAAGTGGTCGTAATGGATAACCTGCACTGCCAGGGAGCGCCCTCAGTTAGGGACATTACACAAATAGTAGAATGATTAAAAATACCTGGTTACACAAGCCACATTTTGTTTTATTGAAATTGTTAATTTATTTAATTTATTATTTTTGGCAATTAACTAGTGATTATTTTAGTAATTATTTTTTACTGATATTTGCCAGTTTACAATTACAATAGAACTCACTTATCTTGACCTTGGTTAACTTGCCAACCCTATTAAGTCGACATTTTTGATTGGAACTGCCAAACTACTTCTTTGTCTTATCATTTTCTAATCGGTTACGTCGATTCATTTAAGATCCAATTCACCATTACTGATTTAGTCTGAGGGGTAACATCCTGTAACTACTTCGTTTTTTTTTTCTGTTTATTTTTTTTTGTTCTAAAAATGTCTGGATGTATTAAGAGAAAACTGGACAGTCTGTCAATAGAGAGAAATGTAGGAAAAAATAATTACATAGATTTGTGTCGAGAATTGGCGGTGGTTCTTATTGCATAATCTCTGCTGTTAGTTGGTTTAAACATGCCTTTTATTGTTAGCAAACGTGTATGTACACATTGTTGTTACCAATATCAAATACAAATTGATGTTGTATAAAAAACCTAAAACACCTGCATGAACACTCTCACTAATTAATGCACATTATACACATAAAGAAATTATGAGCACATGTTAATGTACAGTCGCCGTATTGATTTTCGGTTACCTCGACACTTTTTGGCAAACCCCTTGACCAGAGACATAACTGGGTTCGACTGTAGTTAATTTTCATAACTCAAGCATTTTTGGCACTTCATTACAAACTAAGAATGAAATGACCTCTGTCATCTGATTCTGACCGACATTGCTTTCGACAGAGTGAAATTGGCTGGCTCGGGTTCTCCGGCATCATGTCGGGTTGCGTGACTGCGGTCATTCTTGGCAGGTGAAGATTCTATTCTACATGGTTTTAAAATAATTTTTTAAATTTTCTTTATTTAATTTCGCTAATTTAAGGTGTAGAATAAAAAAATCTTTATTAAAAATTGGCAAATTTGACTGAGATTAGGCAACAAGCTTTATTGGTCAGTTGTTGACAACGTTTGTTCATGTTTGTTGCAGATTGTTGTTTTTTGATGTAAATTATTAAATTATTATTATTATTTTATTGTTGGTTTTGCTATTATTTAATTATTGGGAAATCTAGGCTATCAACAATCCTTGGACAGCCTCAATTATGTTGATTTATTTACATAACGAGTTTATTCTCCCTCAGGCTTTCAGACCTCTTCACGGGGCACATGAAGTCCTTCGTCCTGGTCATGATCGCAGGGTTCACGGTCTGCACTTTCTGGTTCCTGCTGCTATCACATAATTACATCAAGTTCAATGCCGGTCTGTTTTTGTCGAGAATTATTTTCTTAATTTTTTTCATATTTTTTTATTTTGTTTATTTTTTATCCATTGTGAGAATATTAGGATTGCATTAAATTTTAAATGGCTGATTTGAAACTATCGTGCTGAAGCTTGGAAACCTAAAACCAAATGAGCGCAGGCAGGCTCAGATGGTGTTGTTCGTGCTGGCGTCGAAACAAAAATTACGGAAACATATTAAGTGCTACCGCTCGTTACTATATATTACCACGTGTTACTACGTACGTCATACTCCATCAGTCCAACTGTATGCTGCCGGGACACTCCAGGGTCTCTTCAACAATGGAGCTGTACCACTCTACTACGAGTTGGGCATCGAGGCGACCTATCCGGTTGCGGAGATCTGCGTCGCGACCATCATGACCTTCGTTTATAACCTCATCCCGCTCTTGTTCCTCATCATCTTCTTCATTCCAAATGTCGGTGAGTGCAATCGAGTAAGAATTTTCTAACGGGGGAAAGTTCAGCCGTAACAATTACTTGTGCAGTTTGTTTGGATTAATTCTCTAATTTATATTTGCTAACTGCTAATGTTGATTTAATGTTCAATTATTATTTTTTTAAACAATTTCTAGGTACAATCATTGATGTTCTAATACATTATTATTATTAATATTGGTATTAATGACAACATTACAACCGTAACATCCTTAAATGAATATGAATGTCACCATCATCATTTTTTTAAAGGCACCACCTGGATGGACTGGCTGCTCTTCGGCTCAGGTATCCTTGCCTTACCAGTGCTGTTGGCCTTCAAGGAGATGTACAAGCGCAGCATGGTCGACAAGGAGGGGGAGAGGATTCAGGAAAACCTGGTAGAGTCTGGCATTCACGACAAGCTTTCTGAGTCGACTCGCGAGATTAGCTAGTCCAATTGAACAGAAACATCTACAACAGTGTCATTTGGGCATATGCTATTTAGTCTTTGTTTGTCATCATCACCATCATCATCATCGTAGTCGTAGTCGACGTCATTGTATTCTTTATCCATCTGCATTTTGTACTGTGATGATTGCATTGGCTTCTTCTAATCTTGCTATGTGAGACTCAACTATGCAGTCCAATGAGAGTTCTGTTGTTTACATTGAGAAGATTATAGTAGACTTATGACTTAAGACTTATTATTATTATGACTTGTTATTCTTATAGAGTTTATGTTCTTATTGATGATGGTATTCGTGTTTGTAGTTGTAATGTTATAATATGATCAGCGATATTTCTTCAATAAGTCACAAAAGAATAATATTACTTAACTTAACAAGCATTTATTAACTTATTAAAATAATACAAAAAAAAGTGACTGCTTCTTAGGAAGTTTCTCATGTCCTCAAGTGTCTCTGGCAGTTTATGGCATATTTTGCTCTTTAAGTGATTACCTCTCAGATTGAAGTCATATCATAAATTAAACCTAATTTTGACTTAGTCGAGCAAAGTCTCAAATGTTATTTTCGACAATATTTTTATTATATTTTTTCTATAATATACATTATTAATACATTACCTCTTTCAATTTTAGAAACAACATTACATTTTATAATAATATATTACATTGTATTGTATTATTCAAATGTTCATGCGCAGTCTGGAAATTATGCAATTGTCTTTGAAGTGTTTTTCAACACAATTCATTGTTGAAGTTATACTTTAGATCATGTTACATTCAATTATTATTATATTATTATTATTATTATTATTATTATTATTATATTATTATTATTATTATTTATTATTATTATTATTATTTATTATTATTATTATTATTATTATTATTATTATTATTATTATTATTATTATTATTATTTATTATTATTATTATTAGTAATTTACGTTTACGGGTTCAGCGACATAAAAAAAAATCGATACAACCGATGAAAAAATGCTCGAAAGCGGGAATTTGACGGTTCCATTTAGTCACGTGGATCGATACAACCGATGTAAAGTGGTGAATTTGGCAATCTTTTAGCTCGAGATGTTAGGGTTCGGCGTCCTAAAAGAATCGACATAACCGATAAAAGTTAACTCAAAGAGGGATTTTAAACGTTCAACTTCAAAAACGTCGACTTAATAGGGTTAGCAAGTTAACCGAGGTCGAGATAAATCGATTCCATTATATTTACAAAAACATTTTATCAAGTCATTACTTAAATATTGACAAATAAAACTATCGTAAAAATAATATTAATAATAAAGTAAAGCTATCAAAACTTACATGGTGATGATGTTTAAGCGCAAAAACCTTTCGACATTTCAATTCGATCGAATTCTTTATCTCTGATGACGTCAGAAGCGAAATCAAGTCGCATTTGTTAAAAATAAAATCTTTAAGAAAACAAATAAGTGATAATAAAAACAAACGAAATAGAGAACGGTTTTCAAGTTTGTAAAATATTCACTTAAAACATTATTTTTATATTAATTTTAATAAAAGTTAAGGTAATTAATATTTTATTATTATTAACTGGTATCATCTTATCAACTGCTTCATCAGAAGCCTTTTCAAATAAAATTGAAAGCTTCAAATTTGATGATGCAATAACAATTTTCATAAAGTAATAAATGCTAACCATTCAAATAGTTTTATCCTTGATGAACATTATTATTATTATTACTATTATTATTATTATTAGGATTATTATTATTATTATTATTATTATTATTATTTATTATTATTATTATTATTATTATTATTATTATTATTATTATTATTATTATTATTATTATTATTATTATTATTATTATTATTATTATTATTATTATTATATATTATTATTATTATTATTATTATTATTATTATTATTATTATTATTATTATTATTATTATTCTTATTATTATTATTATTATTATTATTATTATTATTATTATTATTATTATTATTATTATTATTATTATTATTATTATTATTATTATTATTATTATTATTATTATTATTATTATTTACGTTTATTTTCTCAGCCAAACGAATGTTTAAACTCGATCACAGACAATATAAAAAAACCTCAACGAATATTTAAAGTCTCCCTTCTGGGCCTAAGAGAACCCCGAGACAATGCGCAAACCACAACACGTCGACATTTAAAAAACAATCCGTACAATACATAATAAATGTCCTCGCTACAATCCAACTCGTTTCCGCCATCGTTTTTGAGTTTTTTGCTTGTGAGGCTTAAACATCAGGTAAGAAGCAGAGAGAGTTGTTGATGATAAGTTTATTAACGTGCTTCATGAGAAGCCGCGAAAAGAGGAAAGACACCGGATCTTCTCGGCGCTTATAAGACGAAGGTGCGTTTGTTATTGATTATTGAGTGCTAAACTAGTTCAATCAGAAAGTTTAAAAGTTAACTATTTATTAATAAAAAGTTGACGAAAAATATTGTTAAGTCAACTTTAAGTGTTAGCATAACTTGAAGTTGAACGACCGTCTGTTTTCGACGGAAAATATCGGAAATTCACAAGTTGTGATTGACAACTGACTTTTTTCAATCACAATCAATCAATTATTCGGGCTCTTCGAAGAAATTAAATTGCGTAAGAATTCATAAGAATAACTCGTTAATCAGCTCTCATCAGCGCCTATAAAAGCAGACGATTCGCAAAGCTTTCTGAGCCAGTTGCCCTTAGACGAGCTGAGACGGCGACATCAACATCAACAACAACAGCAATGTCTATATCAAGAAGAGTTTTATTGATCTTGTTTTTTATGATTCTTGAAAGTTTTTGAATTTTTTGAAAGCTTCCCGGCGTGTTTAAAAAGTAAGTTTTAAAGCGAATGAACTTTGTTTTGCGCACGATTTTGATTTCGAGCATTCGAACATTCTGACAACTTTCTGTTGAGAGTTGAAACTTTAATTCTAGGAGAAAGTTGTGTTTTTGGTAACATTTGTGAAATAAGAGGAAGTTTCACTGATCGTGGGTTCAGTTTAAATCAAATTTATTTTTATTCGTTTAACACTTTCATCTTCGTAAGCGTCTGTTTTATTTTTTTTTAATAATATTTTTTAATTTATTTTCCTGACAGAGAAACTCTAAAAAACTTCGACGATGGTCAAGTCTTTTCAGGTAATTTGTTATTTGTAAAAATTCCATTTAAATGCTCGTAAGACTTTTGTAAATGATTTTTTTATTCAAAAAAACTTTACTCATCCTAATTTTTACTCAAGCAAACGTCTTTAAAATTATTTATTGATTTTATTGTTAACTCAATTAATTGCGTTCAAAGTAATCATTAAGGACTAATTAACAAATTGTTAATTGGTGTTTTACTCAATTTATTTTAGTTTCCTTAAATGAAATTAAAGTTTGTGCATAAAATTTTTAAAAAAGCTTTTAACAGATTCTCCCATGTTCATTCATTCATTATTTTACAATGGAGCGATAAACTTTTACCGGCAATAACGTAATTTGAATTGCAAATTATGCCCATGCAGCGAATAAATGAATTGTTTAGGACAATTTTTGCATAAAATTGATGTAATTGTAATTGAGTTAAAATGTTAAAATTTAAATAATTAGTTGTCACTTAATGAATTTCAAATGTCAAAAAGCATTCACTTTGTCAGCATGGGAGAAATTGGTGATAACTCAATCCACGAAAAGAAAAACTTTTAATTCAATGATTGCCTGGTGAAATATTTCAACTCTGGTTCAGATGGTTGGTTGGTTGGTTATTTATTAACGTCCATTTCATAACTAGATGATTAGGACGGGGACAACAACAGAAGAGAACAACAGGAAACAACGAACATCGAGGTGCAACCAGTCCAAAAAAAAAAAAAATTAAATAAATAAATACATACATATATAAATAAATACATATATAAATAAGTAAACTAAGTAAGTGATGACATATGCAAACAAGTGAGTAATGTCAATCAATGTCACAAAATAATTATGTACAGAGTTTATGTACAGTCAGAAGTCTTCATCAAATCAGGTTTCTTCTCTTTTCTTGCTAGCGTGATTGCTAAGCATAGTTCTCAAGTCCAGTGTCTGTATCTTGAGCTTCAACCTGATGGTCCGTCTGAGGGGTTCCTGACCAGGACACTCCATGAGGAAATGTCTAGTAGACTCTTCCATCCGAGGACAGGTTTGGTATTTGCCGCTGTTGAGCCTCTTCATTTGGAACAGGTAGTGGTTCAGATGACATCTTCCAAGCCGGAGTCTGGTGATGAGGACCTCCTTCCTCCTGGAGGAGCATTGGAAGATGCTCTTTGCCATTGTCTGTCTCTGGACTTCGTGATGGTGAGTGCAAGTGAAGGAATCCCACTTTCTCTGCCAGTCCTCTTCGATCTTCCTGGCGACGAATCTTTTGGCGTCTTTGATAGATGCTGGGATTTGGCGATCTATCTGGCCTCGAGTTGTCGCAAGCTTCGCCAGAGTGTCGGCCTTCTCGTTACCTGGAATGCCCACGTGGGCTGGTACCCAGACGAGAGTGACTTGCTGGTCTTGTTCCATGAAATCTGAAATCAAAGATAGAATTCTGTGAATTTCAGGATTGTGGTAGGCATTGTTTTGATTTCTTAGGCACTGGATGGCACTAAGAGAATCGCTTAAAATTACAATATTCTTGTCCTCCCCCTGGTAGGAGGTTTTTAGCAGCATCAAGCAGTCCTCGATGGCTGCTAATTCTGTTGCCGAGATGCTGCTGTCGGGCGAAGTTCTGATACTGAGCTCCACTCCTTTCTTGGGTATGAAGATTCCTATCCCTGCCTTGTCCTTCATCTTGGATGCGTCCGTGTAGCAGAGCAGGCTGGAATCACTGATTTCTTCGATCTTCTCCCTAGCGACCAGCATCCTCAGGGGATCGTCGGCCGCTATTGCCACGGTGGAGGTGTCGAAGTTGGGGTTCTTCAGTGTTCATGGTGCTCTGATAACTTCGGCATCCAATTTTCTTGTGATGTCCTTTTGAATGTAGTCAGGCAGGAGACCTGATACCGTTTCAAAAGGGCATGGACGATTGGTCTTCTTCATCTTCCAGTGAAGCTTGCCCTTGATGCTGGAATTCCTGAAATTAGGTGCAAAATAACATTCCCTGATGGGGTTATTAGGAGTGGCCAGGGACCGGATAGCATGATTAGCGGTGATCTTCTTTCGACGAAGGTCTAATGGAAGTTCACCGCATTCAACTTGTAGCGACAGATTTCTACTCCCAGGCATGCTGCCAGAGCAAATCTTGAGAGCCTGGAATTGGATGCTGTCATGTACCTTCTTGTTGTGCTTGAAGCTGAGGTCAAAGGCTTCACTCCCGTAATCCATCACAGATCTAATGGTGGTTCAGTACAGGTGGATCAAGCGGGACTTGCTGGCTCCCCAGGATTTTCCTGTGACAGCTCTCATCACGTTGAGGCGCTTCCGGCATCTGTTGTTAACAGCGGCCGTTTGGGCGTTCCAGCTCAACTTGTCGTCCAGGATGACTCCTAGGAACATTGCCGATTGGGTCATTGGGAATTCCTCCCCAGCTATGCGCAGTGTCGTCCGGGAGGAGACCAGCCTTGACTTGTTCCTGTTGAATAGAACCGAACATGATTTATTAACAGAGATTTTAAAACCATGGCTGGAAAGAAACTTCTCTGTTTGATTAAAGTGCTGTTGCATCCTGTGCCTCATGGTAGAAAGATTGCTACCGGTCGTCCAGAGGGCTATGTCGTCGGCGTACATAGACACCTTGATCTTGTTCACTGGCTGGGGCAGACAGTCGAGCATCACAATGAACAGCAGCGGGCTAAGGACACTGCATTGGGGTGTGCCATTGTCAAGGGTGAGAGGGTTGGAGAAAGTCGCTCCGACTCTGACTTCCATGGTTCGATCTTGTAAGAAGTCGTTTATCCAGTGAAGCATCCTCCCTTTGATGCCTAGTTTGGATAACCTTGCGACTATTCCTTTTCTCCACACCATATCAAAGGCTTTTTCCAAGTCCAGAAAAACCCCAAGGGTCATCTGCCTCTTTGTGGAAGAGGCATCCGGTTCAGAGTCGGCGCTATATAAATAAGAGGATCAAGTTGAAAAGTCGTGTGGTGTTTTAATTCTATTTTGGAGTTATGCAACGGACTATAATCAAATAAATAAATAAATTAATTAATTCTATTTAAAAACAAAAGCAATTTCGTTTTAAACCCTTTATAAAAACGCTTTGTTTTTCGACTATTTTCAACCGAGATTATATCCTTAAAGATCGGTAATCCATTTCTTTCTCAATTCTTAAAATCAGCTTACAAATATTAATAATTTATCTTTTACTCGAATAACTGATGATTATCGAATGAACCATTTTTACTGATTTATCTTAACGACAATCAATCGGTCATTCAGTTGTCCATTCCATCTGATAATCCATTTTATTAACCATCCGTTCAACCGTAACTATATACCCATGCAGATCAGTACGATTTCCAACAGTCCCATGGACTCCTCCCTGCAGAACAATGGCGTCTCCAACGCTCCAAACGGGATCCCTGATCCAGAACTTGGTAAGAAGCAGATCGATATGGAACTGGATAAAGACTGCGAGAGAGGCAACTGGAACGGAAAAGCAGAATTCGTCCTCTCCTGCCTCGGGTACGCGGTCGGCATTGGCAACGTCTGGCGATTCCCTTATCTGGTCTACAGCAACGGTGGAGGTGAGGCGATGGTGGTGATGGCGGTGATGATGATGATGACTGTCATATATGTACATATAACATTTTTAATTTGTCTTCGTTTTATTGATGTTGCGGGCGCGCTTCCACTTTTCATTTGTTCTTGATGTAAATAAACTCGCTTAAACATGACATGGCGCAGTCGACATTTTCTTTGAACGTTGGGTTGCCACAGACTTTAGAAGTCAATTCTTCTAATCTTGCAGAAGCCTGGAGGCGTTGGAGAAGCAGTTACGATACCTATTTTCAGCTTTGTGACGGGAACCAACTTCCCGAGACTCATCGAGTAGCCCTTCTTCTCCACGCTCTGGGTGAAACTGTCAATGCCATGTACTATGACATGGATTGGCATAACGAAGAGAACAAATTGAACCACGACATTGTCCTGCAAAGATTCGAGGAGAGGTTTGCACCTAAGAGGCATGTGTTGGTGGCGACATTCAACTTCAATGAATTGTCAAGAAGGCCAGGAGAGCTCACTAATGATTTCCTGGAACGCCTGAAACTTGCTGCAAGAAACTGTGAATTCAGGGACCTCACAGAAGAACTGATTCGTGACAAGTTGGTTTTCACTTATCCGGACAGAGACATCCAACTTAGAATGATGAGTGAAACCGATTTTTCACAAGAGAATCGCAACAGTTTTTTTTTCTCATGTTGATCGATACTAGTCACTCCACACATCAACAGGTCAACCAAGTGATTCTTCTAAAGCCATCTATTCCGAAAAACAGAGGCAAACAGATGTCTAATAAACAGTGCTCCAATTGTGGTCGGGCTCATCCAGTTTCCGCAGTCTGTCCAGCCAAAGAAAGAATCTGCAAGGAGTGTGGTAAGGGAAACCATTTTGCAAAGGTTTGCCGTGCTAAAGACATTGCCAATTTAGAATCTCAAGCCACATGTGCAATTGACTCATTTGACTTGACAATAAAGATTCTAAATGGTCTTGTGTTTTTCAAATTTTCAATGGACCATCAATTCAAGATAGACACTGTTGCAGAAGTAAATACCATCTCCTCTTCTCACTTTATGAAGCTGTCAAATGCAAAGTTGAAAAAGTCAGTTGTGAAGTTGAAGCCATATGGAGTTAATAAATTCCTTAACATATTGGGAGTAGTAGAGCTAAGGTTGTTACATCCTGTTAGTCGTGAATGGATGGACGATGAATTTCATGTTGTTGAAGGAAATTCGGAAGCTTTGCTAAGAGTAAAATTTTGTGTCAAGCTCAAGCTTGTCACTATAAATCTTTCCATATGCCAAAGCAATTTTAAGAAATGATATCATCCATAATTTTCATGGAAAGAGCATTTTTACAGTCATAGACATGAGTCAAAGCTTCTATCAAGTTTCACTGGATGAGGCAAGTTCATTTTTATGTACTTTTAACACACCATTTGGGAGGTACCGAATGCTGAGAATGCCTTTTGGAATATCCAGTGCTCCCGAAGTGTTTCAAAGGATCAATACAGCAATTTTTGGTGACATTAAGGGTGTTCACATCATATTTGACGATATGATTGTGGCATCTAAGAATGAAGATGAACATGATAGGATACTAGGGGAGGTATTCCAAACGGTGTTCGTTTCAATATCGACAAAATACAGTACCGTGTCAGCTCCGTTCGATACACGGGTCATCTCACAGCAAAGAGTGTAAGCAGATCCAGAAAAGGTCAAAGCAATCACCGACATGCCCCCACCCGCATAATTGGTTGATCTCAGACGATTAATGGGCATGCTCGCCTACATCATGAAATTTTTCCGAAATTGGCAGAATATACAGAGCCATTGCAATATCTGTTGAAGAAAAACTCCCTTTTTCAATGGTCATCAACCCATACAGCTGCTTTGGACAAGATTAAGGATGTTGTTGCAAACTTGCCTGTATTAAAATTTTTTAATCCAAAGCAAGAAATTGTTCTTCAGGCAGATGCTTCAAGTTATGGTCTAGGTTCTTGCCTCCTTCAGAGAGATGGACCAGTTGCTTACAACAGTCGATCACTCACGGTCTGCGAAAAAAATTATGCTCAGATTGAAAAGGAGCTATTGTTTTTGCATGCAACAAGTTTGACAGCTACATCTACGGACAAGTTGTGACTGTCCACAGTGATCACAGACCACTCGAGTCGATCTTCAAGAAATCCATTCATAACACATCTCCACGTCTTCAGAGGTTGTTGTTGAAGCTGTTGCGCTACAATCTGATAGTCAAGTATGTTCCAGGAAAGGAATTGCACATACCTGATACTCTATCCAGGGTCCCTCGCACGGAGGCGACAGGTAATTCAGAGCTGGAAGCAGAAATGACATTGGCAGTTCACAGAGTGGTCAACAGTTTGAGCATTTCCCCTTCAAAGCTGAATGATTTTCGCCAAAGCACCGATGTACAGCTTTCACAAGCGATTCGAAATGGATGGCCTCACCTAAAAAAGGATGTCGTGCAGGAGACACAAGCGTTTTGGGACTGCCGTCAAGACCTGACAGTGGCTGAGGGTATCGTCTTGATGAACGACAGAGTGGTCCTACCATCAAACGAGCGGCCCAATATCCTGCAGCAGCTACACGCAGGGGATGGACAAAATGAAGCATTTGGCACGCACATGTGTTTACTGGCCTGGACTAGACCGTGATATCGAAACTCACGTGATGTCATGTTTGCAGTGTCTTAGCAATCGAAGCCTTTCAAAAAAGGAAACGCTAGTTCCACATCCCGTACCAGAGGGACCATGGCAGAAAGTAGGAATTGATATTTTCACTTTGAACTTTTGGGATTATTTGCTTGTGGTTGATTACTTCAGTAAATATCCAGAAGTTGCTCGTTTAGAAAGCAAAACGGCCACAGCCATTATCTCAAAATTAAAGAACATATTTTCAAGGCATGGCATCCCAATGACCATCGTCTCCGACAACATGCCCTTCAACTCAGAAAGTTGCAAACGTTTTGCAGTGGAGTGGGGTTTCCAGTGGCTATTCACTAGCCACAGTCAAATGGAATGGTGGAAAGACACATTCAAACCATCAAAAATGAAGGAGAAAGGACAGACCAACATCTCGCTCTGTTAAGCCTGAGGAATATCCCCATTTCTGAGTTAAATGCTTCCCCAGCACAACTTCTTTTCAGTCGCAGATTGAGGGACACACTTCCGGTGCTAAGCAATAAGTTACTGCCTCAGGTTGTTAAGGATGCCAAGGGACAACTCACTCGACGACAGCAGAAGACAACAGATACACAATATCAACTCCATTCGACTCAGCATCGTCTCCTCACCCCAAGCACTCCTATAAGGTTCAGAATAGAAAATGGATGGAGGAAAGGAGAGGTTATGTCCGTTCTGGGCCCAAAAAGGTATGTAGTGAAGACTTTAGATGGCCGTGAGTTTGTAAGAAATCG
>JAJTWR010000428.1:460000-562605 GCA_021613335.1 Whitmania pigra | reverse complement strand
CGAATTAAGCTTGACGATTGCATCACAAACAGTTGGATAATTGAGCAGACTTTGTACATTCCTTGCTGAGTTTGATAAATAATAGGATGTAAGTATTGCATATGCAAATTGTAATTTAGAAGAATGATTATTGCTGACATTATGTGTTTTAAAACAGAGGAAATAATTTAGCTGAATGGCTCCATCAACTAGCTGAGGAACACTTGCGTAACCAGAATTATGTGACTCGATGGCTTTCCTAATGTCAGAAACGTTTGATTGTCATTCTTAGATTGATGGTCGATTGTGAGCTGAACATTTGTTCATGATAGCTTTTCAGAGTCATTGGACAGCTAATATCAGGAATGATGTTGGAGAATCAAACTTACAGATTGTAACCAAATATGATTCGTCAGAGTTTTCGGTGCTCGAGTGGGTCTCACAATTTATATAAAACGTTTTCAAAATACGGCTACTAAGTAATAATTCAGCAGTGAGAAATGGCAGTAGTAAGCAAACTTTGAAATCAAAGAAACTAAGCTTATAAAGTGATGTACCAAATTGTAAAATTGGTAAAAATTTATTTTTGTTCATTTTATTTTAAAATTTAAACATTTTATTAAAAGTAGTTAAAAAGTAGTTAACTATTTGTACTATTTTTTAAACTACTTTTTTAAGAGCTACTTTAAAGTAGTTAAGAAGTAGTTAATAACTATAGTTTAATATGTATAATTAACTTATAGTTAGTAACTACCCATCTCTGAAATTTTGAATCAAAATCTATCGAAAGCTTAGATCAAAATCCTTCGATATTTTGGTTTGCGGGCGTAAATAATTTGTCACGGTAATTACGCGATTAGATATTTTGGTTTTAAGGGCTTAGATATTTTGGTTCTTGGCTATTTTGCTATGCCCCCTATTGAAGCAATAAAAGTAATTTAAGTAAATTATTCACCCTAGTTATATATATATATGGCCTCTCACGATGTAATATTTATTTTACAAGTAAATTGTTGCTATAATATACTTCACAATGTTTAAGTATGATTGTATCTTGTATTTAAAAGGTTTAAAACTCGTATTGTTTGATTTAATCTAACTAAAATTGCTGGAAAGATATGTATGTTTGCAAATGAAGATATACGAAACCAGAAAATATTCAAATTTTTACTTGGAATGTTTTATTCAAAATTTCAGCACTAAATTAAAACATTATGAATTATGACCAATGACATATGGAACATTTTTTGGACATACATTGAAAACATGCGACAGAAGAGGTTGATTGCAATACAGAAGGAGCAATAAATCTTAAAATGCAAAGTATTTTAGGGAAGACATCACAACCGATTAAGCAGAACACTGCAGATGGCAGACTCGGTGAATTCTCACGGTGGTGAGAATTAAGAATTTATACTTTATTAATCTATTCCAGAATTTTTCACTAATTAATCGTATTAAATATTTTACTAGGACCCGATCAGCTTTATCCATCAGATTCTTATATAACCTGGTTACCTGATCAAGCGGTCAAGTTGAGAGCAAACTATGAGGAAATTAATTGTGATCCTCCAGTATCCGTTGTGACTATATTCAAGGAGGTTGCTGTAAATAATCTCGACAAGATTGCACTCGGTTAGTTAGTTGATTAGGACATAAACACAAACTTGGGAGTTTCTGAAAGTATTGTTTCCATCAAATGTTGGATTGAAGTGGACTCACGCGATGAAGTTGAAGATATTTACACCTACAGAAGATTTTATGAATCTGTCACTCATGTGGCCAAAACATTTATCAAGGTGTCATATTTGAATAATCTCATTCATAATCATTTTGAAAAATATTTTACTATTGTAATTGCAAATATATTGGTGTAATTCATAAATACTTTATAATAGCTATATTATTTAATGCAATCTATAACTATCCTAACTTTCTCCAAAGCTCGGACTTGAAAGTTATCACGGAGTTGGAATAATCGGTTTCAACTCTGCTCACTGGGTCATTTCCTACTTTGGGACAATCTTTGCTGGGTTGACAAAAACCATCGCTAAATTTAATTCATTATCTTATTCCATAAAACTTAATAATTAATAGCTAATTATGAATATTAATGTAGCTTAATAAAAAACATTATTTCATTTTTTCAATACTTGAACAATTTGTCATCTCAACATATTAATCATATATTTTCATAGTAGCTAATTTAAAACAAATTTCATAATGCTTTGGCTTACTATGTTTCATGCATATTCAGTGGCGTCACAGCTGGTATACACTATTTGAGCCACGAAGAGACTATTCGTCATATAGCGGACACCACCAAATGCAACATAATTGTTGTTGAAGATGACAAACTGCTGCAAATTATTTTAAAAATAGCAGACGACTTACCTCACCTGAAAGCCATAATTCAGTATAGAGGACAGCCACAGGGTGGGCATAAAAAAGTCTATTCGGTAAGAAATTTTTATTTTTTACGGCCAATGATACTGATAAAATAAATTCTAAATAATCTTAATTAATGCAAAATATAATTCTTATAGTTATGAACTCATTAATCATCTTGAGGTCAGAAAAAGCTGTAAATTATTTTGACAAAAAAACAACTTATTCGAATAGTGGAAGGAAATCATGGAGATGACCGTTGACGATTGTGAAGAAGAGTTTGAGAGGAGAATCATGAACATGGCTCCTAACAAATGCTGTACTATTGTATGCACTGTAAGTTCTTGTTAGAAAAGTTTTTTAACTCGTAAAATGAGCACTGACCTCTATTTCACTTTAGTCAGGTACAACTGGACA
This sequence comes from Whitmania pigra, assembly GCA_021613335.1. Taxonomy (NCBI): domain Eukaryota; kingdom Metazoa; phylum Annelida; class Clitellata; order Hirudinida; family Haemopidae; genus Whitmania; species Whitmania pigra. The sequence goes on along the minus strand of JAJTWR010000428.1, from coordinate 559,821 downwards.
GCCAAAACTTGTGATGCGCAGTCATGACAACGTGGGTATAAATAAGGAGTTAATGTAATAGAGAGTTAATGTCAGTGTTGCACAATATAAGGCCCTAAACCAATAGTCATGTCGACCGTGAAGTCTAACAGGAAAACAAAAAATTAGGCCTTATTGTCAATGAACTCTTTAGCTATTCTGCACCTATCAACTTATCGTAGGCATCGGCATCATTTTATAGTTTCCATTCACCTCGACACTGCCATTTTCGCTATTTTTTTTCTATCGATGTGTTAACTACAAGCATGCAGCTTGAAATTCAAAGCTTGGTGCATACGTACAGCTTTGGTCTTTTTACTATGGACATCAGCCCATCTAGTGCATAACTTTGTCTTTATTCTCCTCCAAGTGACTTATTGCTTGCGTTGTCTCGAAAAAGTATAAAAGTTGGAATCTATTTTTCATTTTTCGGTCTCATTCACTCGGCCCCGGTGGTTCTCCAAATTTTCTTTCTGGCCCTCAGCGAAAAAAATTTGTGCACGACTGATTTAGGTGATTTAGTGAAATTTCTACTATAAAACCTTAAGTGTTATGTGGGACGTCCAAACTATTATCTATTTATAATTAAACATCAATTACATAATACAACAAAATCGTTTATAATTATCTTATTCTGTCAACAGATCTTCGTCGCTCCACCTCCCTTCTCAATGAATATGACTTGCCTCCTTTTCTCGTTTACTACTGATTGAACCTCTCGTTTCTTTCCTCAATGTTTTGCTGTTTGATAGTGGGCAGGTAAGAGGCTTCGGTCCTCTACCCGCTTAATAAAATAAGATAAAATCTTTTCTTTTTCTACATGATAATAACAAATTCTCATCGATTATAAAAAATAAATTCAATTAATAAAGTCTAATAATTTGTTATGGATAATTTAATAACTTAAATCATGATGTTCATCTCAAACAGATGATATTTTACGTGAAATCCATTCGTCGTTATTTCAACGAATCATTTTCAAAAATCTTACCCCCTGACACTGTGTTGTCCTACCTGCCTCTTGCTAATGTGGCTGGGCTAATGATGGATATTTACGACCCACTGGTTACTGGTGGAGGAACTACTTACTTTGCCAAACCCTGTGCACTCAAAGTGGGTATCGATTTGCAGTGCCTAATGTTTGGATAACTAAAATGTTTGTATTAATTAATCCTGCTAAATGGGTAGGGATCATTGATCCAAAGTCTCCGAGAAGCTCGTCCAAACGCATTTTTCGGAGTTCCGAAAGTTTGGGAAATGTTGATGGAGGCTATGCTAGCTCCTGAAAAGGTCACTTGTAAGGAGCCCTTGGATTCATCTAGGTACATAGTGAAGAATTTTTGTTACTTTATCATCAAAATATTTATGATTTCTTTTCTAAATTTATAATATATGATTAGCAGTCAAATTCAAATCAAATCAAAAATTATTCTGGAAACGAAAGAAAATAAGAAGTAAAGATGCAATCAGTACAATCTCAGTATACGGTATCGATTCGATTGTAGGCAACGAGAATACTCAGGCTTTTGCGGACTTTTTTGCATCAGTGTGTATTACAGACGCAGGTTCTGAAGTGTTACCTGTTTTTAATAACACAGTTCCTGTTGCTGAGATGGAAGTGGTTCGGATTGACAATCTCAACAGCAGTAAATCATCAAGACTATTTGGAATTTATCCAAGAATTTTAAAAAAGACACGAGAATAAATAAAGTGGTATTTGAAACACAGCTTTGATTGTTTCATTCAGTCAGAGGTGGTGATGGAAGACTGATCTAGTGATCAGAAGAAAATATCTAGTTATGTATTTCCATTGTTCAAAAAAGAATTAAAAAATGCAGTCTCAAACCATAGACCTGTGTCGTTGACATATGTGGCAAAATATTTGAATCAATCATTAGAGACCGTCTGATAGCTCACTTTTCAAGAAACAATCTTATTGCTCAAAACCAGTTTGGATTTTTACCATCTATTCTCTATTCTAATTCTCTCCAAATGCTCAAATTTATGGATAGACTTATGAGTGCAGTATAGGTCGGAGCCTTTGGTAAGATCTCGCATGAAAAGCTACTCTTCAAACTGGAGAGATATGAGGTTGTTGTGTGGACTGGTAACGATTTGTAGGGCAAGAGCTTCCAGTTGAGGTCTGGGGAGGAGGAGTTGTCAGACTCGTTGCCTGTGACTAGCGGAGTCTCTCAAGGCAGCGTACTTGGACCGTTGCTGTTTTATATATATATTAACGACATGTAAACAGTTTGTGAAAACTTGTTCTTGTTTGCGGATGACACGACAATAAAAAGAGTTTTTTCTTTATCCTTCCCTTTCTGTCTGTACATATTCAAAGACCAGAGGACGTGAAAGAAACCTGATGACAAGATTGTCCCACAAAAATTACAGAAATTTTTTCTTTCGTAACAGGGCGGTTCAGGAATGAAACAGTTTACCTTAGGATGTTGTGACGTCACAGGATGTTGAAAATTTCAACAGGAACTTGGACAGATTTTTTTGCCAATAGAATTTACAATTTAGACTAAGGAGTTAAAATTTGAGATTAATTTTGTTTTGTTTTTGTCTTGATTATTTCGGGAAAGGATACTTTTGCACCTAACTTACATTTTGGGCCTTCGGTTTCTGCGAGAGGCCATTGGCCCGTCCTGACTTTTTTTTCTAATAAAACAAATAATAATATTATTAATGTATATAGCTGATGCAAATATCAATCTAAATTTCACATTCTTTTCAAGTTTATTTGTCTAATTCATTCTATCAGGCATAAACCGTGCGCTTTGGGTCAAGTGGATATTAGAACCAAATTAGGTCTCGATCGATGCCATTCGGCATTGGTTGGGGGAGTTCCGTGCAAAAAAGAAGTATTGGACTATTTTAGCTCGTGCGGCATAACACTTCTCGAAACGTATGGACTTTCTGAGACGTCTGGTAGGTAAAAAAACTTTGAAATGAGTTCCTATAGCGATTTCAAAATAACTCTGCAAATATCTAAAAAAAATTAAATAAATAAATAAGGTTCGTTTACGACAAACACTTTGTCAAATTACAAAAAATATTCAGTTGGAAAAACCATTCCTGGATTTAGGACCAAGTTTCAGGAGTGTAACAGTATTGGAAATGAGGTATTCATAACCAATTCACATTCGAATTTGATATTTATTAAATATTAATGTTATAACCACGAATATTAGCATATTAGCATAGAATATTAGTTCACAATATCCGATTATTCATTTCAGATTCTAGTGGATGGTAGACACATTTTCATGGGTTACCTCAACGATAAGACAATGACAAAAGGGTCTTTCGATGAAGAATTTTGGTTTCGGACAGGAGACTTAGGAAGGCAGGATGATGACGGGTTCATCACTATAACCGGTCGCATAAAGGGTTCAAATTTGCATTCAGGATTTAGTTGAATAAAACTATTAAAGGTTAGAACTGTAATTAATTTTATGTCTTTAAGAGATGATAATGCCGTCGGATGGAGAGAATATAGCTCCTGCACCAATCGAAAACAGGGTACTTAAGGAACTTCCCTGTCTCAGATATTGTGTGTTAATTGGGGAGCAAAAACGCTTTTTGTCGATGCTTATGACATTCAAGGTTTAAAAGTTTTTTTAATAATCTTAATAAATAACACGAATTAAATTGAAAAAATACCTTAACCATTATGACATTTATCTTTTTTAGTGCTACATTTATTTTTATTGTTTAAACAACATTTTCATGAAAAAAGTCTGAAGTTGACCCAACAAATGGAAGACCAACAGACAATCTGGATCATTCTGGTTTGGAATGGTGTCGAAGAATTGGATCAAATGCGACGTTAGATGAAATCAGAAAATCGTGAAAAATTTGCATTGAAAAAAACTTTCGTCAAGCTGTGTTGGTTGTCGCTATAAAAAGTTTATTTTTTAATTTGTATGCAGGAAAGTCTCAGAAATTTTAAATTCTAAAGATTCTTTGATCATGAATGCAATTCAAAAGGGCATCGACAAAGTCAACGAGATGGCTCTTTCCAGGACTCAGTGCATCCATAAGTGGTTGATTTTGCCACATGATTTTTCCGTGATCGGCGGAGAACTGGGTAAATTCTTTTAAAATTCTATTTTATAGATAATTTTAATTGTTGTATTAAGTTTGGTAGGCTTCATTTATATTTATAAAAAAAAGTTTCTATTGTTTTGGATATTTAATTAAAATGATTATTTTACTCGAGGTCCAACTTTGAAAATGAAAAGACACGAGATTTACAAGATTTACAGGCGTGAAATTGAGAGCTTTTACTGAAAGGGATTAGATTTTAAAAAATGAAATTTGAAATAAAATCTGTTCTACCATGATTATATCACAATGACAAATAGTCGGGTTATAAATAAATTGATTACATATTTGGTAATAATAGATATCTTTGTAGAAAGTGATTAATTTTTATTTTGATTAAGTCAGTAATAATAATAATAGTAACAAATTAATTAATTTATTTATAAAACGCACATATCCGCCCACTCCTCTCGGTCGACATGACTGCTGCTCTCGCACGCAGCCTGGTCCTCTCCCGCCTTGACTACTACAACTCGCTCCTGTATGACGCTTCAGCCTCCCTTATCCCCTCCCTTCAGCGCATTCAAAACAAGATAGCTAAACTTGTCCTTTTTGATCCTAATCTTAACAGCTCCGAGGCCCTGACGCAACTGCACTGGCTACCCATACATCATCGCATCATTTACAAAATGTTTTTGCTCACCTATCGTACCTTAACTACATTCAATCCCCCCTATCTCTATCATCTCATTCGCCACAGTCACATCCTCGATCGCATCTGCTCATCTTCTATAATTCATCTTCACCAACCAGTTCATAAATCATCCATAGTCAAACGAGGCTTCTCTTATGCCTCGCCCGCCGTCTGGAACAGCCTTTATTATTTTATTATTATTATATTATTATTATTATTATTAGTATTATTATTATTATTATTATTATTATTATTATTATTATTATTATTATTATCATTATTATTATTATTATTATTATTATTATTATTATTATTATTATTATTATTATTATTATTATTATTAATTATTATTATTATTATTATTATTATTATTATTATATTATTATTATTATATTATTATTATTATTATTATTATTATTATTATTATTATTATTATTATTATTATATGTTTTTAAGTAATTTATTTATTATTTAATTATCTACTTTTTTTACCCATTAATAATTTAGTCAATTTAAGCAATCTATTGAAAAGTCAAATATTATATAGAGATACTTCAATATATTAATTATTTATTATATACATTAAATTATCGAATACATTATTAAAAATAAATATTATTTGGAGATCAAACTAAAAGATGGTATGACTCACTCAGTTCTTCTATAAATTACCGAAACAGAACTTTCTGAAACATCAACCTGGCTTAAAAATAACACAAATTTTGGACTAATTTAAGCACATTAAAAAACATTTAAATTATATGACAGATATGTTAGATACGAAATAATAATGCTTCTTAAACTTTCATTTTAAATTATGCTGTAGATAAGAAATATTGTTGTTTTTAAGTGAATTGAAAGGCCTTTCCATATTATTGCCACAAGAACGAAAATACACAACTTTGCAGGTTTTGAGGACATTGGTCGATCTATAAAGTTCTAATAATTTCGAAAATTGCATACAAAAGTTTTTAAAAATGTGTATTGTTTGTTGGGAATGTGTTGTTTGCTGCTTGACTATTACTAGGGCATGAGTTGAACATATCTGAAGTCATTGAAGTAGGGTTGGAACATCTGCTGATTTAAACACATGGCATAGATAGCTGACGTCGATCAGTCTGACGAATGTTTTTAAGATGATTTAGACAAGCTTATAAAAATAAAAAACGTAACAAATGAGACTAAAAGCAACAAAGTAAAAATTCTCAAAAACAAAATATCTATAAAGATCTACTTAGAGTCTTTGCAAAAAAACTTCACAAAATTGTCGGAAAATGACTGATTTGATGCAACATCATGGTATTGAGAGATTTTTCCCTTAAGTAAATATTTTTGTACAAATTAAAATTTGTTGAAAATTGATATAAAATTGTTTAATTTTAGTTATATAACAACTTGAATCTAACAAATATTCGGATCTAGAGTACTAAATATATATATCTTGAATACTTACATACATCTTTAGCAATAAGACTCCTAAAAGAAGGTTTATTGTAATTTGTGTTGATTAAGTTAATTATAAAACTAATGATAAACAAGAAAATAAGTTCTGTCAAAGGTACTTACAATGTGTTATTCAAAATTCCAGCAATTAATTAGCACATCTTGAGTTATGACGAAGGACATTTGAAAAATATGATGAAACAGGGTACAGCTTAAGTTGATTGCAACACAGAAGGAGCAATAAATCATAAAATGCAGAATACGCATTTTAAGGAAGACATCACAACAGATTAAGCAGAACAATAAAGATGGCAGACTCGTTCAAATCTCACGATGGTGAGAATTAAGAATTTATACTTTAACAATCTAGATACTTTAATAATCTAGTAGAATTATCATTGCTTTCATTTTATATTACAAATTAAGCCACCCAATGGATTCGTACTGAAAATGTGATACTAAATATTGAAGGATCTAATTAATTTTAAATTAAAATTAAAGTTATGTTTCTATTAAACATTTGTAAATATTTAATATGTTTACATGCATGTCTGTGAGCAAACCAATAATTTCACTAATTAATCATAATAATTATTTTAATAGGACCAGATCAGCTTTGCCCATCAGATTCTTACATAACCTGGTTACCTGATCAAGCGGTCAAGTTGAGAGCAAACGATGAGGAGATTGCTTCTGATCCTCCAATATCCGTTGTGACTGCATTCAAGGAGGTTGCTGAAAAGTATCCTGATAGGATTGCACTCGGTTAGTTAGTTGAATAGGACATAAATACAAACTTGGAAGATAGTTACTAAAAATATTTTTTCCATCAAATGTTGAATTGAAGTGGATTCAAACGATGAGGTTGAAGATATTTACACCTACAGAAGATTTTATGAATCTGTCACTCATGTGGCCAAAACATTTATCAAGGTATCATATTTGAATAATCTCATTCATAATAATTTTGAAAAATATTTTACTCTTGTAATTGCAAATAAATTTGTGTAATTCATGAATACACTATAATAACTATATTATCTAAAGCAGTCTACTTATATAAATATCCTCACTTTCTCCAAAGCTCGGACTTGAAAGTTATCACGGAGTTGGAATAATTGGCTTCAACTCTGCTCATTGGATCATATTCTACTATGGGACAATCTTTGCTGGGTAGACTAAAAAAACATTATAAAAAATAATTCATTATCTCTTTCCACAAAACCCAGTAATTAATAACTAATTCATAGGACTATAGCTTTTTAAAATACAAATTCTTTCATTTTTTTCAAAACTTCAACAATTTGTCATCACAACGTATTATTCACATATTCTCATAGCAGCTGATTTAAAACGAATTTCAAAATGCTTTGGCTAACTATGTTCCATGCATATTTAGTGGCGTGACAACTGGTATTCACTATTTGAGCCACGAAGAGACTATTCGTCGAATAGCGGACACCACCAAATGCAACATAATTGTTGTTGAAGATGACAAACTGCTGCAAAGTGTTTTAAAAATAGCTAACGACTTGCCACGCCTCAAAGCCATAATTCAGTACAGAGGACAGCCACAGGGTGTCCACAAAAAAGTGTATTCAGTAAGAAATTTTGTAAACTATTGATACTGACATAATAAAATCTAAATAATCTTAGTCATTCAAATTTACTTCTTATAGTAATGAACCCTATCATCTTAAAGTCAAAAAAAGCTGTAAATTATTTTGATAAAAAAACATCTTTTACGAATAGTGGAAAGAAATCATGGAGATGACCGTTGACGATTATGAAGAAGAGTTTGAGAGGAGAATCAAGAACATGGCTCCCAACAAGTGCTGCACTATTCTATGCACTGTAAGTTCTTGTTAGGTAAACGTAACTCGTAAAATGAGCACTGACCTCTATTTCACTTTAGTCAGGTACAACTGGGCAGCCAAAACTGGTGATGCGCAGTCACGACAATGTGAGCATTGTTTTTTATTTTATTTTATTAAGTGGGTAGAGGACAGAAGCTTCTTACCTGCCAGCTATCAAACAGCAAAACGTTGAGAAAAGAAACGAGAGGTACAATCAGTACTTGAATAACTTATATCAAATTGTTTACTTCAAATAGATGATCTTTTACATGAAAACCCTTGTCCATCAAACCAATGAAGGGCAGATCTTTCCTCCTGACACTGTTTTGTCTTACCTGCCCCTGAGTAACGTGGGTGGCCTTTTGCAGGACATTTATTGGCCTCTGATTAGTGGAGGAACTACTTATTTTGCCAGACCTTGTGCGCTCAAAGTGGGTAGCTACCTGCCGTGGCTAATATGTTAAGGATGTTTTGATTATTAATTATTCCTGATAAATGGGTAGGGATCGTTGATCCAAAGTCTCCGAAAAGTTCGTCCAACCATATTTTTCGGAGTTCCGAGGGCTTGGGAAATGTTGATGGAGGCGGTGATAGGTTCTGAAAAGAAGGTCACTTGCAAGGAATCCTTAGATTTCTCGAGGTAAATAGTCAAAATAACAATTGTTATTATTTTATTATCAAAATATTTATGAGTTTTTTTTTAATTGATAATATAATTATTGTATTGTATATGGCCGAAGAAAATATCTATTTCAATTTAAAATTCTTATCATATTTATTTGGCTAATTCCTTCTGCCAGGCATGAATCATGTCTTATGGATCAAATGGATATTAGAAACAAATTGGGGCTCGATCGATGTCGTTCAACATCGATTGGGGGAGTTCCTTGCAAAAAAGAAGTAATTGATTTTTTCAACTCATCGGGCATCACACTCTTCGAATCGTATGGACTTACTGAATGTGGTAAGTAAAATTTTTTTAAATGAGTTCTTATAGCGATTTAAAAATAATTCTACAAATACCTAAAACAAATCAGGTTCACATACGATAAACACCTTGTCAAACCACAAAAAATCTTCAGTTGGAAAAACCATTCCTGGATTTAAGACCAAGTTTCAGGAGTGTGGCGGTATTGGAAATGAGGTATTATTAACCAATTCACATTCGAATTTGATATATATTAAATATTAATGTTTAAAACTAATAAATATAACGGCGAATTGTAGCAGCTGTTTTCACAATAGCTGGTTATTCATTTCAGATCTTAGGGAATGGTAGACACATCTTCATGGGTTATCTCAACGACATGACAATGACAAAAGAGTCTTTCGATGAAGAATTTTGGTTTCGGACAGGAGACTTAGGAAGGCAGGATGATGACGGGTTCATCACCATAACCGGTCGCATAAAAGGTTTGAATTTGCATTCAGGATTTAGTTGAATAATACTATTAAAGGTTAGAACTGTAATTAATTTTATACCTTTCAGAGATGATAATTCCGTCGGATGGAGAGAACATAGCTCCAGCACCAATCGAAAACAGGGTACTTAAGGAACTTCCCTGTCTCAGATATTGTGTGTTAATTGGGGAGCAAAAACGCTTTTTGTCGATGCTTATGACATTCAAGGTTTAAAAGTTTTTTTAATAATCTTAATAAATAACACGAATTAAATTGAAAAAATACCTTAACCATTATGACATTTATCTTTTTTAGTGCTACATTTATTTTTATTGTTTAAACAACATTTTCATGAAAAAAGTCTGAAGTTGACCCAACAAATGGAAGACCAACAGACAATCTGGATCATTCTGCTTTGGAATGGTGTCGAAGAATTGGATCAAATGCGACGTTAGATGAAATCATGAAATTGTGAAAAATTTGCATTGAAAATAACTTTCGTCAAGGTATGTTGGTTTCTCGCTAAAAAATTAGTCTTTTTGAAAAAAAATTAATTTGCAGGAAAGTCTCAGAAATCTTAAGTTCTAAAGATCCCTTGATCACGAATGCAATTCAAAAGGGCATCGACAAAGTCAACGAGAAGGCTCTTTCCAGGACCCAGTGCATCCAAAAGTGGTTGATTTTGCCACATGATTTTTCCGTGATCGGCGGAGAACTGGGTAAATGCTTTTAAAATTCTATTTTGTAAATAATTTTAATTGTTGTACTAAGTTTGGTAGGCTTCATTTATATATTTATTTTTGATAATTTATTAAAGTGGATATTTTACTCTAGGTCCAAGTTTGAAAATGAAAAGACACGAGATTTACAAGATTTACTGTCGTGAAATTGAAAGTTTTTACTGAGAGGGATTAGATTTAAACTAACAAACATCATTAACCTGCTGCACAAGAAAGATTTATAATATATCATATATTACATTCACGAACTATATTCTTGATCTTGACAAATTTTCAGATGTTTATTTAAAAAATAAAATTTATGAAATTTGAAGTAAAATCTGTTCTACCATGATTATATTACAATGACAAATAGTTGTGTCATAAATAAATTGATTACTTATTTGGTAATAACAGATATCTTTGCAATAATTATTCAAAAAACAGCTTATGGAAGTTTTTAAAAGTTTGTATTGTTCGTTGGGAATGTGTTATGCGCTTCTTGATTATTACTAATGCATGAGGTGAACATATCCGAAGTCATTGAAGTGCGGTTGGAACACCTGCTGATTTAAGCACATGGCATAGATAACTGACGTCGAAAACAGTCTGGCGAATGTTTTTAAGATGGCGGGCTTATAACAAGGGAAAATATAACAAGTGAAACTAAAAGCAACAAAGTAAAAATTCTAAATAAATAGGTCGGACAAAATATCTATAAAGATCTACTTAGAGTCTTTGCAAAAAAAACTCAGAATTTTCAGAAAATGATTCGATGCAACATCATGATATTGAGAAATTTTTCACTTAAATAAATATTGGCACTTCTAAATAGATTTTTATCAAGATTAAAGTTATGCCTTATTGGTAAAAATTATATATATTTACATATTTTGTTGAATCGATGATTTATCCATATACTATTAATGCTTAATCTTAATTCCTATTTTAATATGATCGGACCAGCTTTATCAGAACGATTTTTGCAAAGCCTGTTTGCCTGATCAAGAAGTTCAATTGATAGTCGACAATGAGGAGATTGCTTCTGTTCCTCCAGTATTCGTTGTGACTTCCTTCAAGGAGGTTGCTGAAAAGTAAAATCCTAGTAGGATTGCATTGGGTGGGTTGATTAGAACATAAACACAAACTTGGAAGATAGTTTCTGAAAGAATTGTTTCCAACAAATGTTGAATTGAAGTGGACTTGAGGTTTAAGATATATACACCTACAAAAGATTTAATGAATCTGTCACTCAAGTGACTTCATCACTTCAATTCAACATTTATTGGAAACAATACTTTTACCATGTGGCCAAAACATTTTTTGAAGGTTTCTTATTTCAATAACCTCATATAATAATTTTGATTTTTTTTTTACTTTTGTAATTGCAAATAAACTGATGTAATTAAGGAATACATTATAATAATTATATTATTTAAAGCAATCTATTCACATGAACCAGCAAATTTTAATTGATTATCTTACTCCACACAACGTAACTTGTAATGTATTTAACGATACATTTTTTATTTGTTTTAACCTCAACATATTAATTAAATATGCTCATATTAACAGATTTATAACAAATTTAATAATGGTTTTGAAAACTAATTTTCTTCGCGGCTTGACAGCTGGCATACACTATTTGGCTTTTGTGAAAAAAATCCGTCACACAGCGGACTTGGCCAAATGCAAAATTAAGGTTGTTGAAGATGATAAAATAGCAGATGACTTGCCACACCTGAAAGCAATAATTCTGTTCAGAGGACAACCCCTGGGTGGGCACAATAAAGTCTATTCAGATCTAGAGTAAATTGAATATGGTAATAAGTCTCCTCAAAGAAAGTTTATTATAATTTGTGTTGATTAAGTTAATTATAAAACTAGTGATAAACAAGAAAATAAGTTCTGCAAAAAGGTATTTTAAGATATCCTGAATTATTTCTGGTGTCAGATCAAAATATTAGAAATTAGAAATAATATTTTTTGAAGGGTCATATTAAAACAGTAAGAGTAATTTAAGTAAAGTATTTATCTTATCTCTAAATATTATCTTTCTCAATGTAATATTAATATTACAAGCAAATATTTGCCATATTATACTACACGATATTTGTATTTCATTATATGGTAGAATCTCTTGTATTTTAATGGTTTAAGACAGATATTTTGGTCCTTCACTATTTTGGTATGCCCCCTGTTGAAGCAATAAAAGTAATTTGGCGTGCATGTTAGCCGAATGGGTTAATTGCCTGCATACGGCGGTAATGGCAACAGTCGGAATGTGTCGTGTTCGAAACCCAGCCTGCATTGCCACCAGCGCCCTTGGGAAGGAGCGCTATATAAATTGTTACAAGAAGCACCTCTGACGCTATGCATATGGCGCTATATAAATGAAGTTGCAATTACAAGTTACAATTACAATTTAAGTAAATTTTTCATCTTATATATATAAAATTAATAATAATAAAATATTGCCATATTATACTTCACAATATTTATGTTTGATTGTATCTTAAGACAGATATTTTGGTCCTTTTAAGAGTTTAAGACTCGAATTACTGTTGTAATCTAACTAAAATTGCTGGCACCATATGTATGCATGTAAATGAAGATATATGAAGCCAGAAAATGCTCAAATTTTTACATGGAATGTTTTATTCAAAATTCCAGCAATAAATTAGCACATCCTGAATTATGACCAAGGACGTTTGGAACATATGTTGAAACATACCACCGCTTAAGTTGACTGCAACACAGAAGGAGCAATAAATCATAAAATGCAGAATAGGTATTTTAAGGAAGACATCACAACAGATTAAGCGGAACATTACAAATGGCAGACTCGGTGAATTCTCACGGTGGTGAGAATTAAGAATTTATACTTTAATAATCTATTCTAGAATTATGACTGGTTTCAATTTATATTACAAATTAAGCAACCCAATGAATTCGTATTGAAAATATATTACTAAATATTGAAGCCTCAAAATAATTTTAAATTAAGATTAAAGTTACTTTTCTATTTAACATTGGTAATTATTTAATATTAAAATAACCCGGAAGTCCGCAAATTAATAAGTTAACTAATAAGTTTATTAGAGCAAGTATTCAGTTAACGGAACTGAATAACAGAAGTTAAGTGTTTAAGGATTGAGGACTTAAGGATGCAAATGGATATTTGGGCTTCTCAGTTGTTTGCATTCTCGCTGAATGTCAGGTGAATAGCGAGAACCTTTCTATAGCAATAATAAAGATACCACGTGCCCGAAAAAAATACCAAATATAATGAAATATAAACTTAATTAATTTCCAAAAACTTTACAAAAACTTTACTTAAAAAAGTTTACAACAATATTTATACATGTATTGTTTAATCTGTGAGCAAACCAATAATGTCACTAATTAATCATAATTCATATTTTAATAGGACCCGATCAGCTTTGTCCATCAGATTCTTACATAACCTGGTTACCTGATCAAGCGGTCAAGTTGAGAGCAAACGATGAGGAGATTGCTTCTGATCCTCCAATATCCGTTGTGACTGCATTCAAGAAGGTGGCTGAAAAGAATCTCGACAAGATTGCACTCGGTTAGTTAGTTGAATAGCACATAAACACAAACTTGGGAGAAGTATTTTTTTCCGTCAAATGTTGAATTGAAGTGGACTCACACGATGACGTTGAAGATATTTACACCTACAGAAGATTTTATGAATCTGTCACTCATGTAGCCAAAACATTTATCAAGGTATCATATTTGAATAATCTCATTCATAATAATTTTGAAAATTATTTTACTCTTGTAATTGCAAATAAATTTGTGTAATTCATGAATACACTATAATAACTATATTATCTAAAGCAGTCTATTTATATAAATATCTTCACATTATCCAAAGCTCGGACTTGAAAGTTATCACGGAGTTGGAATAATCGGCTTCAACTCTGCTCATTGGATCATATTCTACTATGGAACAATCTTTGCTGGGTAGACTAAAAAAGCGTTATAAAAAATAATTCATTATCTCTTTCCACAAAACCCAGTATTTAATAACTAATTCATAGGAATATAGCTTTTTAAAATACAAATTCTTTCATTTTCTCAAAACTTCAACAATTTGTCATCACAACGTATTATTCACATATTCTCATAGCAGCTGATTTAAAGCGAATTTCAAAATGCTTTGGCTAACTATGTTTCATGCATGTTTAGTGGCGTGACAACTGGTATTCACTATTTGAGCCACGAAGAGACTATTCGTCAAATAGCGGACACCACCAAATGCAACATAATTGTTGTGGAAGATGACAAACTGCTGCAAAGTGTTTTAAAAATAGCAGACGACTTGCCACGCCTCAAAGCCATAATTCAGTACAGAGGACAGCCACAGGGTGTCCACAAAAAAGTGTATTCAGTAAGCAATTTTGTAAACTATTGATACTGACATAATAACATCTTAATAATCTTAGTCATTTTGAATTTACTTCTTATAGTAATGAACTAAATCATCTTAAAGTCAAAAAAAGCTGTAAATTGTTTTGTGACAAAACAACTTTTACGAATAGTGGAAGGAAATCATGGAGATGACCATTGACGATTGTGCAGAAGAGTTTGAGAGGAGAATCATGAACATGGCTCCCCACAAGTGCTGCACTATTCTATGCACTGTAAGTTCTTGTTAGGTAAACCTAACTCGTGAAATGAGCACTGACCTCTATTTCACTTTAGTCAGGTACAACCGGAGAGCCAAAACTGGTGATGCGCAGTCACGACAATGTGAGCATTGTTGAAATCATGTAATCGAGAGTTTTTTTATCAGCGGTGCACAGCGTAAAGTCCCGCCATCAGAAGTTATGTGGACTGAAGAAAGCTAATTTTCGTGTGGTTGTGAATAAAATTTCAGGCAGTGCAGTACATAGGCGTTCAGTACTATATTCAAATATTTCCACTTTACTAACAAAAGGTCGAGTTACGGACTTGTTCCAGGGCGGTTTGAGCCATTGCATGATTTTGTAGTACTAGTTTATACAATGCATACTATACATACAACTCGTCACCGTCATTTTCGCGGTTTGTTTTTTATCGATATGCAAATTACGAACATAAAACCTGATACTTCAGACATATGCATCCTCAGCCGTAAACATAGACATGTATACTCTCATTAACCTATAACTGTCAAGTTTTACTTTGGACATCAGCCAATATCCAATAATTTGGATTAGATGTTTTAATAACTTAAATCAAATTGTTTACTCCAAATAGATGATCTTTCCCATGAAAACCTTTCTCCATAACTTCAATGAAGGGCAGATCTTCCCTCCTCACACTGTGTTGTCCTACCTGCCTCTTGCTAACGTGGGTGGCCTTATGATGGATACATATTGCCCACTGGTTAGTGGTGGAGGAACTACTTACTTTGCCAAACCCTGTGCACTAAAAGTGGGTTGCGATTGGATATGGCTAAAACGTTAAGGATGTTTTGATTATTAATTAATCCTGATAAATGGGTAGGGATCGTTGATCCAAAGTCTCCAAAAAGTTCGTCCAACCATATTTTTCGGAGTTCCGAGGGTTTGGGAAATGTTGATGGAGGCGGTGATAGGTTCTGAAAAGCAGGTCATTTGTAAGGAATCTTTAGATTCCACGAGGTAAATAGTCAACAATTGTTATTATTTTATCATAAAAGTATTTATGATTTCTTTTCAAAATTCATAATATTATTATTATTATTATTATTATTATTATTATATTATATTATATATGGCCGAAGAAAAAATCTATTTCAATTTAACAGTCTTTATCATATTTATTTATATAATTCCTTTTACAAGGCATGAATCATGTCTTATGGATCAAATGGATATTAGAAACAAATTGGGTCTCGATCGATGTCGTTTGATATTGACTGGGGGAGTTCCTTGCAAAAAAGAAGTACTTGATTTTTTTAGCTCAAGGGGCATCGCACTTCTCGAAGCGTATGGACTTTCTGAGTCGTCTGGTCGGTAAACATGTTTTAAATGAGTTCTTACAGCGATTTCAAAATAATTCTGCAAATATCTATAACAACAAAAAATAAATCAGGTTCATTTACGACAAACACTTTGTCTAACTACAAGAAATATTCAGTTGGAAAAACCATTCCTGGATTTAAGACCAAGTTTCAGGAGTGTGGCGGTATTGGAAATGAGGTATAACCAATTCACATTCGAATTTGATATATATTAAATATTAATGTTTAAAACTAATAAATATAACGGCGAATTGTAGCAGCTGTTTTCACAATAGCTGGTTATTCATTTCAGATCTTAGGGAATGGTAGACACATCTTCATGGGTTATCTCAACGACATGACAATGACAAAAGAGTCTTTCGATGAAGAATTTTGGTTTCGGACAGGAGACTTAGGAAGGCAGGATAATGACGGGTTCATCACCATAACCGGTCGCATAAAAGGTTCGAATTTGCATTCAACATTTAGTTGAATAATACTATTAAATGATAGAACTGTAATTAATTTTATATCTTTAAGAGATGATAATTCCGTCGGATGGAGAGAATATAGCTCCTGCACCAATCGAAAACAGGGTACTTAAGGAACTTCCCTGTCTCAGATATTGCGTGTTAATTGGCGAACAAAAACGTTTTTTGTCGATGCTTATGACATTCAAGGTTAAACAGTTTTTTTTAATAATTTTAATAAATAACACAATTGAAATTGAATAAAAATAATAAGCCATTATGACATTTATCTTTTTAATGCTGTATTTCTTTTTATTGTTTTAACAACATTTTCATGAAAAAAGTCTGAAGTTGACCCAAAAAATGGAAGACCAACAGACAATCTGGATCATTCTGCTTTGGAATGGTGTCGAAGAATTGGATCAAATGCGACGTTAGATGAAATCATGAAGTTGTGAAAAAATTGCATTGACAATAACTTTCGTCAAGCTAAAAAATTAGTCTTTTTAAAAAAATTAATTTGCAGGAAGGTCTCAGAAATCTTAAGTACTAAAGATTCCTTGATCATGAATGCAATTCAAAAGGGCATCGACAAAGTCAACGAGAAGGCTCTTTCCAGGACCCAGTGCATCCAAAAGTGGTTGATTTTGCCACATGATTTTTCCGTGATAGGCGGAGAACTAGGTAATAAAAGTTTTTGAAATTCTATTTTGTAAATAATTTTAATTGTTATATTAAGTTTGGTAGTCTTCATTTATACTTAAAAAAAAAAGCTTCTATTTTTTGGATATTTTATTCAAGTGATTATTTTACTCGAGGTCTAACTATGAAAATGAAAAGACACGAGATTTACAAGATTTACTGTCGTGAAATTGAAAGTTTTTACTGAAGGGGATTAGATTTAAACTAACAAATATCACCAACCAGTTGCACAAGAAAGATTTATAATATATCATATATTACATTTACGTACTACATTCTTGATATTGACAAATTTTCAGACGTTGATGAAATTTTATGAAATATGAAACAAAATCTGTTCTACCGTGATTGTATCACAATGATAAATCATCGAGTCTTGAATAAGGGATTATATATTTGGTAATAATTGATATCTTTGAATAAATTGATTAATATTTATTTTGTTTAAGTTAATTGTATAACTCGTGATAAACAAGAAACAAGTCCTTTCAAAGATATTTTTAAAACATTTTGGATTTTTCCTGTGTTAGGTTGAAATAGTAGTAAATGAAATTTGTTCAATGGGCGCACAGAAGTAATTTTAGAAAATTATTCATCCTGGTGGAAATCGATACGTAATGAATAGCAGGCTGTATTTTATTTTATGTTTTTTTTAGCTAATTTATTTATCTTTTTTTTCAGCCACTAATAATTTAGTCAATTCAAGCAATCTATTGACAGGTCAAATAGTATGTAGAGATACTTGAATGTATTAATTGTTTATTATATATAAAAAATAAATATTATTTAGAAAACAAACTAAAAGTTGTTGAAACAAATTCAGTTCCATAATTTAAGGTAACAGAACTTTCTGAAACATTGTCACCAGCTCAACCTGGCTTATGAAGAGCAACAAAGTTGACCAACCTAGACCCACATTTAAATTATATAATAAATAAGTACAATAAGCAATAAACCCTGTTTCTTAAACTTAAATTTAAATCAAATTATAGATAAGAAGTATTGCTTCTCAGGGTTCGAGGTTATTGGTCAATCTACAAAATGGTGGTAAATATCATTTTAACAAAGTTTGAATACAAAGGTTTTGAAAAACTCATATTGTTCGTTGCTTGACTATTACTAGTGCATGAGTTGAACATATCTGAAATCATTTAGGTAGGGTTGGAACACCTGCTGATTTAAACACATGGCGTAGACATCAGAAATCGAAAACAGTCTAGCAAATGTTTGAGACGAGCTTATAAAAATAGAAAACGTAACAAATGAGACTAAAAGCAACAAAATAAAAATTCTCAAATACTAAAATTAATAATAATAAATAAGTCGGACAAAATATCTATAAAGATCTATTTAGAGTCTTCGCAAAAAATTTCTCAGAATTTTCAGAAAATGTCTGACTCGATGCAACATCATGATATTGAGAGATTTTTCCCTTAAGTAAATATTGGAACTTCTAAATAGTTATTAATCGGTGGGGATTGACCGGGGGACGATTGTTGGCCGGGGCCGGAGTTCGGACACCGGGGTCTGGTCAATTTCTATGTGAAGCTCTTTATCTATTCTACATAAGAATTGGAAGGTGTATGTAATATATTTATATAATATAAAGAATATATTAATAAAATAGGTAACATTATGTTGTACTGCGACGTGTGGTCTTCTACAGGTCATGGTCCCTTTTTGATTCAATAAAAGGTTAGACTACTCAACACAACGCGACGAATGGCCCTAGCACTTTTTTTGCGATGGCTAAGAAAACTTTCTCAGCTGTATGGGATTACTATTTGGTTAGTCCAGAGCACCCAGAAGTTGCGGCATATAAAATTTGCGGTAACAAGATAACATGAGGAACTCCTGGTGCATCATGTAAGGTTTTTTCTACGAAATCCTTGCGGGGTTGTATGAAAGCCAAGCATGAGAAACCAGCTGCAAACTGATGGATTAGAGAAGAAAATGAAAGAAACCGAACATAAAGAAGAGAAGGATCAACTAATGCATTGCCAAACCTGAGTTATCTGAGTCTAACCAAGTTAACATCCGTTACCATCAATTTCAAAGCTTTGGAATGTGAATCATCCTGACCAGATCAAAGGTGACCAGTTGATATGCCATTTTCTTTGTGATTCCACGAATTCATAAACAGAAATTGAGAACAGGCACTTTATTGAGCTTCTGAGACATCTCAACAGGAAATTTAAGCTTTCTTCAGAAAACAACGTGAGGGTCAAGTTACGAACATGACCCTCTTTAATTGTCATATTGAAACACTAATAATAATTTAAGGAAAGTATTCATCCTATTTGTAAATATTGTATCTCTTGATGCATTTTACAATTAAATTGTGGCTATGTTATACTTCTGAATATTTATATTTGATTGTATGGTAAAATCTCTTGTATTTTAAGAGTTTAAGACTCGTATTGATTGTTCTAATCTAACTAAAATTGCTGGAAACACATGTATGTTTGCAGATGAAAATAAATGAAGCCATTAAAATACTTATATTTTTACTTACAATGTTTTATTTAAAATTTCAGCAATAAATTAACATATCTTGATTTATGACCAAACACATTTGGAACAGTTTCGGTCATATATTGAAAACATGCGACAGAAGAAGTTGATTGCAATACAGAAGGAGCAATAAATCTTAACATGCAGAATAAGTATTTTAGGGAAGACATCACAACAGATTAAGCAGAACACTACAGATGGCAGACTCGGATAAGCATCACGGTTGTGAGAATTAAGGATTATTAGAATTATGACTGATTTCATTTATATTACAAATAAAGCAACTCAATGGATTCATATCGAAAATAGGATACTAAATATTAAAGCTTCTAATTAATTTCAAATTAAGCTTGAAGTTATGTTTCTATTTCACATTGGTGCATATTTAATATGTTTACAAGCATTGTTTAATCTATGAGCTACCTTATACTATCACTAATTAATCTTTTTTTTCATATTTTAATAGGACCCGACCAGCTTTGTCCATCAGATTCTTACATAGCCTGGTTACCTGATCAAGCGGTCAAGTTGAGAGCAAACGATGAGGAGATTGCTTCTGATCCTCCAATATCCGTTGTGACTGCATTCAAGGAGGTTGCTGAAAAGTACCCTGATAGGATTGCACTCGGTTAGTTAGTTGAATAGGACATAAATACATAAATGGGAAATAATTTCTGAAAGTAATGTTTCCTTCAAATTTTGAATTGAAGTGGACGCAAGCGATGACGTTGAAGAAACCTTCATCTACAGAAGATTTTATGAATCTGTCAATCACGTTGCCAAAGCATTTATTAAGGTTTCATATTTAAAAAAACTCACTCATAATAAATGTTAAAATTATTTTGATGTTTTTAATGAAACAAAATTGGTGTACTTTATTATTTAATTAAGGTGTAATTAAGAAATACTCTGTATTAATTATATTATTTAATGTAATCTATTTATATAAATATCCTCACTTTCCCCAAAGCTCGGACTTGAAAGTTATTTCGGAGTTGGAGTAATCGGCTTCAACTCTCCTAATTGGATCATTTCCTACTATGGAGCAATCTTTGCTGGGTACATTAAAACTCATCACAAAATTTATTTCGTTATCTTATTCCATAAAACTTAGTAATTAATAGTAATGTCAACAATTTATCATCTCAACATATTAATCATATATTCTCATAGTAGCTGATTTAAAACGAATTTTATAATGTTTTTGCTAACTATGTTTTATGCATTTAGTGGCGTGTCAGTTGGTATACACTATGTGAACCACGACAAGACTATTCGTGAAATAGCGGACACCACCAAATGCAACATAATTGTTGTTGGAGATGACAAACTGCTGCAAAGCATTTTAAAAATAGCAGACGACTTGCCTCACCTGAAAGCCATAATTCAGTATAGAGGACAGCCACAGGGTGGTCACAAAAAAGTCTATTCAGTAAGCAATTTTGTAAACTATTGATACTTACAAAATAAAATCTAAATAATCTTATTCATTTCAAATATGATTTTTTTATTAATGAACTCATTAATCATCTTGAGGTCAGAAAAAGCTGTAAATTGTTTTGTGACAATAAAACACTTTTTACGACTAGTGGAAGGAAATCATGGAGATGACCGTTGACGATTGTGAAGAAGAGTTTGAGAGGAGAATCAAGAACATGGCTCCTAACAAGTGCTGCACTATTGTATGCACTGTAAGTTCTTGTTAGAAAAGCCTTTTAACTCGTAAAATGTGCACTGACCTCTATTTCACTTTAGTCAGGTACAACTGGAGACTCAAAACTGGTGATGCGCAGTCATGACAACGTGAGCATAGATAAAAATCATTAAAATTCTAGATGTACTATGGACATCAGCCCATCTAATCCAAAACTTTGCCTTTATTCTTCAATAAGTGACTCATTGCGTTTCCTTGATAAAGTATAAAATTTGGATTCTATTTATCACGGTCTCACATGCTCGGCCCCGACGATTCTCCTAATTTTCTTTATGGCCTTCAGCCAAAAACATTTGTGCACCCCTGGTTTATGTGTTTTAGTGAAATGTCTTTGAAATAATCTTAAGTGTTATATTGCACTTCCAATCTATTATCTATTTAGTAATGATTAAACATCAATTACTTAATACAACAAATCGTTTATAACTATCTTATTTTGAAAACAGTTCTTTTCTTTTTCCACATATTAACCTATTCTCATTGATTGTAAAAAAATAAATGTAATTTTAAAGAATATCCAATAATTTGGTGTAGATACTTTAATAACTTAAATCAAATTGTTTACCTCAAATAGATGATCTTTTACATGAAAACCCTTGTCCATTACACCAATGAAGGGCAGATCTTCCCTCCTCACACTGTATTGTCCTACCTGCCTCTTGCTAACGTGGCTGGCCTTATGATGGATATTTATTGCCCACTGGTTAGTGGTGGAGGAACTACTTACTTTGCCAAACCCAGTGCACTCAAAGTGGGTAGCGATTTGCTGTGGCTAATGTTAACTAAATGAGTTATTGGATTATTAATTAATCCTGGTAAATGGTTAGGGATCGTTAACCCAATGTCTACGAGATGTTCGTCCAACCGTATTCTTCGGAGTTCCGAAAGTTTGGGAAATGTTGATGGAAGCTATGGTAGGTCCTGATAAAGTCAATAGCAAGGAACCCTTGGATTCATCTAGGTAATACACTAACTATTACTTTATCAACAATATACTAACGATATTGCTGAAGCAAACATGTATTTTAATTTCACATACTTTTCAAAATTATTTGGATTCTTTCTACTAGGCATGAACCACATCTTATGGATCAAAAGTATATTAGAAACAAATTGGGACTCGATCAATGTCGTTTGGCATTGACTGGGGGAGTTGGGTGCAAAAAAGAAGTAATTGATTTTTTCAGCTCCTGCGGCATCACACTCCTCGACTCGTATGGACTATCTGAGTCGTCTGGTCGGTAAAATAATTTTAAATGAGTTTTTATAGTGATTTCACAATAATTCTGCAAATATCTTAATCAACAAATTAAATCAGGTCTGCATACAACAAATACTCCGACGATCCTGAAGAAATATTCAGTTGGAAAAACCATTACTGGATTTAGGACAAAATTTCAGAAACATGAGGGTAAAGGAGATGAGGTAATTGTAGTCATTCCAAATTCGACATTCACGCATGTCACGCCCTTCTCTCTTGGGACCGTAACTGGTAGTATCGCTGCCACCACCGACCCTAAGTTTATCACCGAAACCCAGAATTGGAACTAAATCTTTATTATTAATCAATTATCGAATATCAAAAGCCAACAAATACTAATCACAAAATCGTTCATCACGTCTCACGTCAGGAATCCTTTCCCGCCGTTTGTTTGTTTATTTGATGATAGTCCTTTGCATAACAGATGATTTGGGCTTCGTCGGGCCGATGTTTATATGGCTCGGGCCTAATTAATTATTCAAATATATTCGTCTAGAACGTCAGCCAATTCTATACAGAGATACACAAATAGCGACCAATCGCAATTTACGGAAATAGGTCCAAACGCATATTTAACGATGGATCAAACTAATCGCCCCAAAAATATTAATAGTTCGATTAAACTTATTTCCGACTGACTTCTAAACTATGACACATTTCGCACCTAAATAGCCAAAATTAATGAAATATGTCCCGCGAGCCGCAAACAATGCAAACAAAAATGAGGTTAGGAAACTTGTCCGACGGTCGCCTAGACCCAGTCGTGACAACGCACATTATTTAATAATGTTGAATCCTAATAATTATAGTAATGAATATTAGCAACTGCACTAACAATATGCATTTCAGCTTCTCATTGATGGGAGAGACATCTTCATGGGTTACGCCAACGATATGACGAAGACAAAAGACGCTTTCGATGAAGAGTTTTGGTTTCGGACAGGAGACTTAGGAAAGCAGGATGATGAGGGGTTCATCACTTTAACTGGTCGCATGAAGGGTACTAAAAAGAGGATTAAGTTAATTAATATTAGAACTCTAATTAATTTTATTAATTTCAGATCTGATAAAACCATCCTACGGAGTGAATATAGCCCCCGTGCCAATCGAAAACAGGGTATTGGAGGAACTTCCCTGCCTCAGATATTGCATGTTAATTGGCGAACAAAAAAGTTTCTTGTCGATGCTTATGACGTTCAAGGTTAAAAAGTTTTGTATAAAAAAAAAAATCAAATTAAATTATTTGTTTAAAATTTAAAAAGATGAGAATTTATAACTTTCAAAACCTTAAAATCTTTAAACATCTTGCAATCTTACTTTACATAAAAAATATTTATCTTTGTAGTCTGAAGTTGACCCAACAAATGGAAGACCAAAAGATAATCTGGAACAGACTGCTTTGAAATGGTGCCAAAGTTTGGGATCAAATGCCACGTCAGATGACCATTACTCGCATTATTATACTAATTCTTCTATTCACAAAATAAATTTTTTTTAAATTAATTTGCAGGAAAGTCTCAGAAATCTTAAGTTCTAAAGATCCACTGATCATGAATGCAATTCAAAAGGGCATCGATAAAGCCAATGAGAATGCTCTCTCCAGTAATCAGTATATTCATAAGTGGATGATTTTGCCACGCGATTTTTCCATGATCGGCGGAGAATTGGGTAAATGCTTTTTCATATTTTTACTTTTAAATAAATTGGTTTTTAATCATTTTGGGAAATCTGGTAGTCTTTATTTAAAAATACTTCTACTTTTATTGATATTGAATGAATATTTTATTATAACAATTAATTTCTTAAGGTCCAACATTGAAACTGAAAAGACACGAGATTTGCAAGATTTACTGGCATGAAATTGAAAGTTTTTACTGAATTGGATTAGATTTTCATCTAACAAACGTCATCAACAAGTTGCACAAGAAATAAATATTAAATTACGTAAAACATTATTGAATATCACTCTGTCGTTGAATTAATGATTAAAACGTTTTGAAATTTCAAATAAAATCTGTTGTATCTTAGTTATATATCATGTGAATCTAACACATTCAGATCCAGAATAAACTGGATATTAAAATACATTTATGGTAATGGATCACTTCGTAAAATTGATTTGATTTTATGTTTATTAAGTTAATTATAAAACTAATGATAAACAAGAAAGCATGTTCTGTCAGAGATAATTATAATAATAATAATAGTTTATTTGTATGGCGCCTTAAGCATAGCGTCAGAGGCGCCTTGGTTTTTGAAGAGATAATCTGAAGAGGTAGAGCTGGCGCTCGAAGTGCTCGAGCTTGGGCTGTGACGGGATGATGGGGGGCAGACTGTTCCAGACGGCGGGCGAGCCATAAGAGAAGCCTCGGTTGACTATGGATGATTTATGAACCGGTTGGTGAAGATGAATTGTAGGAGATGAGCGGATGCGATCGAGGTGATAGAGATAGGGGGGATTGAATGTGGTTAAGGTACGATAGGTGAGCAAAGACATTTTGTAAATGATGCGATGATGTATGGGTAGCCAGTGCAGTTGCGTCAGGGCCTTGGAGCTGTTAAGATTAGAATCAAGGGGAACAAGTTTAGCTAACTTGATTTGGATGCGCTGAAGGGAGGGGATAAGGGAGGCTGAAGCGTCATACAGGAGGGAGTTGCAGTAGTCAAGGCGGGAGAGGACCAGGCTGCGTGTGAGAGCAGCAGTCATGTCGACCGAGAGGAGTGGGCGCATATGTCGTATAGCCCAGATGAGGTGGTTGCAGGATTTTGCTATGGAGGAGGCGCGTTGCTTGAAGCTGAGGTGGTTGTCGAAAGTAACGCCGAGAAGTTTTAGGGTAGAAGAAAAAGGAAGATGGGTGTCGGCGATATTTATTGAAGAGGGGGGATAGGTTCTTGAGTTGCAAAGGTGTGCCGATAAACATTATTTCGGATTTTTGCGGGTTGAGTTGGAGAAAATTTACGAGATGCCAGTCGTTAACGACGTCCGTGCACGTTCGCAGATATTTTTCAAATTTCTGAATTACGTCCACTATTAGATTGAATTATTTTAAAATGAAATTATTCAGTGGAACACCTTGTATTCTTAAAAGTAATTTTAAATAATTGCTCATCCTAATGGCAGTCGATAAGTTGCATTTATAAAATTAGACTTTCACCAGGTGAAAACTAATAAAATAGATTATTATTATTATTATTATTATTATTATTATTATTATTGTTATTATTATTATTATTATTATTATTATTATTATTATTATTATTATTATTATATTATTATTATTATTATTATTATTATTATATTATTATTATTATTATTATTATTATTATTATTATTATTATTATTATATTATTATTATTATATTATTATTATTATTATTATTATTATTATTATTATTTATCGGAAATCGTCGAATCAAGGGATGCTCGTGTAGCCGTAGAAATACAGAAAGTGATCGACGAAACAAACGATGGAGCAACAAAAGACACGGAAATGGTGCATAATTGGAAGATTTTGTCCAGGAACTTCTCTGAGGCCTGAGGAGAATTAAGTAAAGTGAAGCTTTAATAAAATATTATGAATAATTTGTTATAAGTTGAAAATTAACTATTCATTTTTTGAGCTGAATATAGAATGAGAATTCATTTCAGTATCTGCTCAAAATTACTCACGTCATCAAAACGTTATCCTTTGCTTCCAAGCCATCACTAGTTGAATGCTTTACGTTGACTGAAATGTTCGGATTTTTTCATTTGGTTTGAAATGTGTAGGTTCAAAGTTTTTTTTGTCCTACTTGATAAATAAATGACACTTTATTTTTAAACAGATTTTTGTAAAATTTTACACTTTTTCTTTAAACAAGCTCCAATTATGAAACTGAAGAGAAGTACAATCAATCAATTGTACAAGAAGGGAATGTCAGAGTTTTATTTGGAAAATTCTCAAAACATCGTGAATTTTAAATGACATTCAAGCATGCATTTATTGAAAATGTGATTAGAATCTGTTCTTTGAAATTGCATTAAAAGTTATTATTCGTTAAAATTACAACATACATTGCCAAATAAATGATTTGATAAAAATAATAGAAACCTAATATCTTTTATATGTCATTGAAAGAAAACTCAAATAAATTTTCAACAGTCCTATAATAGTTCTTTGACACAGAAACATTTTTATCGTTCAACGCGATCTGTCACTGCGCAGCATCAAGTTGACGTTACCCTGACAACCGTAACATTTCAAATTTCGCCTTTCACTTTAGAAACACTTTAGCTAATCAATCAACTAAATGTCAAATTTTTATTATCAAGCTGTCTCATTTCGACGTAACTAAGTTAAATCATGTATTTTTTTTTATAAATCAAGACTCGAACATTGAGCTGTAAAGAAGCCCGATCAACCAATTCAAGTGCAATTGGTGCACAATAAAAAAATACTTATATATCGTTAATGATACATTTTCAAATGATACATTTGTTATTGGTATGCCTCAAAATTGGCATTAATCATTACCATAACCTTAACCTTAACCATAACCTTAACCCTAGCCATAAACTTAATCCTAACTTAACAGTCAAATTCACTTGTTAAAATTAAATTCTTAATCCTCACAAAAAAATTACGATGACATTTTTGTGACAGGACGAAGTTGCATTACGTAACAATTACTGACGAATTTCGTTGCTATTTTAAAGTTCCACATGAAACATGGTTATGTAATAGCATCGAGGTTAAAAAGCTTACCGATGCGTTAGAATTAAGCATCAATTAAATAACGTTTTCTGTACGAGATAGCATTTATTCGAGAGAACTTAGATCGCACAATAAATAATTTTCGATAAGTACGTAAATTAAATGATCTTTTAAATACATCTAATTATAATAATTAATATTAAATCAGATATTATTAAATCAGGATCTCCAGCAACAATGAACTGCGCTCGTGATGCAACCGAACGTCAAGGTTAATATTATTAATTATAATAAATATTATGTTGTGAAATATAGCTGGACAATTTTACACATTTACATTTGTAGTTTGTAAAATTCCTTAAAACTAAATTTAAAGTTCGTTAACGAATTAAAAATTGTCACATTCCCAAAACCTTCGTAGATAAATATCTTAAACTTTCTGTCGATCAGGAATGACGACAGAATTTCATTTTTTAGAATAAAATTAATAAATTCTCGTCATTTTTTAGAATAAAATTAATAAATTCTCGTCTCAAGGACCAGATGAGCTCTTT
This sequence comes from Whitmania pigra, assembly GCA_021613335.1. Classification (NCBI taxonomy): domain Eukaryota; kingdom Metazoa; phylum Annelida; class Clitellata; order Hirudinida; family Haemopidae; genus Whitmania; species Whitmania pigra. The sequence goes on along the minus strand of JAJTWR010000428.1, from coordinate 531,734 downwards.
CCAACTTCTGATATGATTACATGGCTGGCGGATCAGGCGGTGAAGCTGAGAGCAGACGACAAGGACATTCTTTCCCAGCCTCCTGTATCCGTTGTGACCGCTTTCAAGACTGTTGCTGAAGAGTATCCAGACAGAATTGCCATTGGTAAATAGATTTGCAGTGAAAATCGTTGTAATATTAAAGATATTATATTTGTTATATTTTTTCTTTAAATAACATTTTAACATCTATTAATGGCAGTAGTTAATGGCGCGGATTCCAAGGATGATGTTTACACCTACAAGAGATACTACGAGTCTATAGTTCAAGTTGCCAAGGCATTTATTAAGGTTTTTGAAATTTTAAGTTTCTATTATATATTTTGTTTATAGATTTTTATATTTTACTGGTAAATCTTTTTCTTTTTTTTAAGCTGGGACTCCAAACGTATCGTGGAGTGGGAATCATAGGATCCAATGCGCCCCAATGGATGATTTCTTACTTCGCGGCAATTTTTGCTGGGTGGACCTACATTGTCTGATTTAAATCTTCCAATGATTTTAAATTAATTAATTGGTGATAAATTTAATGAACTTCATAGTTTATAAAGTGTAACTATGTATATATATATATATATATAAAGTGTAACTATGTATATATATATATATATATATAAAACTACTATTTGTTTCTTAATTTAGAGGACTTGCTGCCGGCATACATCCTTCTGAATCAGATAAGTCAAAGAAGCACCTCATAGGCCTGGCAGATTGCAACTTAATTGTTGTAGAAGACGACACTCAACTACAATTTCTTTCAAAAGCACTTGATGACTTGCCACACCTCAAGGCCGTCATCCAATACAAAGGAAAACCAATTCATGGAATGCGGAAAGTTTACTCGGTTAATATTTAGTTTAAGAATTACAGTCGTATTGCTAGTCAGATAAAATGTAGTAACCCTAAACAAGGCCACGGACTTGTTATGTTATGTCGACTTGGTAATGAAAAATAGAAGCAAAGGGTTTTAAAATCCGAACAATTTTACATATTTTAAGGGTTTTAAATATGTGATATTTTAGTTGAAGAACAAAAATTACAGATACTGTTTTAAATTACAAATGCTTTTAATTTTTTCACAAAACATTTATGTTCATTTTAGTGGGACGAAATCATGGAGATGAAGGTAGACGATTGTGAAGAAGAGTTTGAGAGGAGAATCATGAACATGGCTCCTAACAAGTGCTGTTCTCTCTTCGCAACGGTAAATAGTGATTAGTTTCTGGTATCCTTAGTAGGACATTTAAAATTTCCTTGCTCATTATAGTCTGGCACAACTGGACAAGCAAAATGGGTGATGCTAAGCCATGACAACGTTAGTTTGAATTTGAGAATCTTTCAATTTCTATTTGTTATTCCATTACCATAAGATAATTTTATGAATTCATGCTTTAGGCTACCTCTTTTGGATTTATATTTTTACTTTATGAGACTATAATCTAATATTCTAATTATATTGATATTACTTTGTAATTAAGTCAAACTTGAGGCACGACAAATTTCAGTTAATTATAAAAATTGAAACACTATTTCAGCTAATTTTTGGAACAAGATCACTCATGAATTTCATAAATGAAGGGCAAGAGTTTCCACCCGATATCATCCTCTCAAATAGGCCGATGAACCACATAACGTCCACAGTTTCAGACTTTTATTGGCCGATTTTGTGCAAGGGTGGAACGGTGCACATTTTTAAAACCGAAAACGAGGTAGCGGAGGTTAAATGAAAAATCAAACAGAGTGATATGTTTGAAAAAATCAAATTATACAAAATTAAAGTAAAGTTGTAAAATTCATTCAGCTGACATCGATGCAAACCTTGAAAGAAGTAAGACCTACCTTCATATTTGGAAATCCAATGTTTTGGGAAACTCTCATGGTACAGTTTCTTGGGAGCATCAAAAACCGGAACATACTGGATAAAAAAGTTTTGTCTTGGGCGAAAACAAGAAACCCTAACAAAATCAAGTTTTCAAGGACCGAGTATGCAAAGTTTTACACTTTATTTAAATTTCCCATCATTATTATGCTTAAAATCATTAGTATGAATTGATTATCATTAATTTTTCTTAACAGTAGTCGTAAGATTCCGCCAAATCTAGCCAGGCGTCTGATTTTGAAAAAGATGGCAGCAAAAATGGGATTGGACAGATGCAGGTTTGCTAGTGTTGGTTCATCTCCCTCAAAAAAGACTGTTTTGGAGTTCTTCATTCGTATTAACATTCCACTAATGGAATGTTACGGATCTACAGAATGTGGTTAGCTATATATACAACAACAAATATGACAAATATGTTTGTTTAATTAATAATAAATGAAAAAAGAAATCTTAATTGTTTAATTATTCTTAACATTTAATTCAAGTTTAGTACTTTATCAGAAATTTAGCATTAGTTCTATATTAATGTCAAAGGAAATTAATTTTTTAATTGCAGGATTTGTTACTACAAATGTATTATCTGACTTCAGAATCGGTAGCATTGGTCGAGTTGTCAATGGAATTGAGGTGAAATTCCAAACGGATTCTGAATGGGAGAATAAGGTAATTTTGTATTTTTATTTTGTGATTTAGAAAATTGCTAGATTAAATGTTCACTAAAAATGTAAAACGTTCAATAGCTAAGTTAAATAAATTGTACGATTAAATTAACTAAACAGATCCAATTTTTTCCAAACATTTCTCATCAATCGCTGCATATTGACGAAAAAATAAACTTTAGTTAGTAAAACGATATTTTGCTTCAATGAGAAATTGCATTTATTTTAAGTTACTTATAAACGGTCGAACTGTGTTCATGGGGTACCTCAACCAAGAAGCAAAAAGCAAAGAATCTTTTGACGAGAAATACAATTGTTATTCATGTGATTTGGTCAGCATAGATGAAGAAGGTTTCTTGACAATCAAGAGCCGTTGCATTGGTAACTTTACAATGGAAGTTTGCTAAATTATTTTAATAAGATGCATTTACTGATAATAATGACATTCAGTTTTGCTATGTATTTATATTTTTACTTGATTAGTTCCACAACTTCATAAGTGAAATTATTGTGTTAAACAGTTTAATAAAAAAAAAACATATTATATTAAACAGTCAAAATTTGTCTCAACAGATCTCATAATTAGAGATGACGCTCGAAAAGTTCTTCCTTTGCCGATAGAAAAAAGAATCCTTGATCAGATGCCCTGTCTCAGCCATTGTGTTGTCGTAGGAGATGGCAGACATTTCATGGGTGCACTCCTGGTCTTCAAAGTTGTTGTTTTGTTTTTTTTTTTAATAGGCCAACAAAATATTTATCAAATATTTGTCTTTTTGTGGTTCTATTTACATACAAATAGGAATTTGATATTAAGAAATAATGTTTTATTAAGAATTGGCTCCAAAATCTATTTAATTTCAGACGAGATTGGATAAAGCAAGCGGTTGCCCAACGGATTATCTTGACCAAGTAGCTCTGGACTGGTGCCGTAATCTAGGAGTCAATGCTGAGTTTAGAACTACAGTTTCTACATTTATTTAATCAGAAACACTTTTAACAATAAAATAAAAGTTTTACATTTCACATTTTCGTAATTTTTGTATTATTTGTTTTTTTCTCTACATTTTTGCAAGGACATTATCTGACTTAATCAACTCCAAGGATCCCAGAATTGCAGAGGCAATTCAAAAAGTAATTGACAGAACAAATGCAGAGGCATCGTCAGACAAAGAATGGATAAAGAAATGGACCATTCTGCCTAGAGACTTTTCTACTAAATCTGGAGAATTGGGTACAATACATTATTTTTGTTTTACATAGAAAATTTGGTGACCCGTCATAACAGCCCGGTGACAAAATAGTCCCGACAAAACAGCCCCGACAAAACAGCCCCGTCAATACAACCCGGTGACAAAATAGCCCAGGACGAACAAATCCCGTCAAAACAGCCCCGTCAAAATAGCCCAAGACAAAATAGCCCCGTCAAAACAGCCCCATCAATGTATTAAAAAAAATATTTTGTAAATTGAGTACATTAACCGATAACTGGTTCCAAATTTAATTCGAAGTTGGTGGTTTTAAGATTTATCGTCTAAAATATTATTAGGATTCCGGCTACTTCCTCACTTTACATAGACTTTACAAGTTGGTATTTAATATAAATTATCCTCACCTTATCATCACGTCGTGTGGACATGTAACAAATCAACAAAGAACCAATTCTACCGCTATTTTTACGGGACTGTTTTGACGGGGCTATTTTGTCACCGGGCTATATTGACGGGGCTATTTTGTCGGGGCTGTTTTGACGGGGCTATTTGGTCGGGGCTATTTTGTCGCCGGGCTGTTATGACGGGGTGCCAGAAAATTTGTCTCAACAATCAGAATAATATTTTGAATTAATTAATTACTTTTCGTTATCAATAGGAGTGCAGCATAAACTGAAAAGACAGGCGGTGTATCAGCTGTACAAAAAAGAAATTGATGCTTTTTATCAGTAACTCGTTTATCAGTTTATAATAGTTATAATTAGTCTAATTGTTATAATACATCATATTCATTAACATAATTATCGTCATTTATGATAACTTCATTATAACATTATATTATTGCATTGTTGTTTATACTTATTTCGTATGCGTTTATTGTTAGCAATATTAAAGTACCATTTTCTGTAATTATGGTATTAATTAAGTTTAAGTAAATAAGTTTATATTATAATATTTTATTGTTCAGTCGAATAGCAGAAGAGCTTAAAAAGACTACAAGATTATTTGGATTTTTTAAAACAAAATATATATTGAATAACATTACAAGAATAAACCTTTACAACATGATCTAATTATCAAATAAAATCAAATAATTTAATTTTTCCGGCAAAATACAGTAAAGACATTTCTTTACTTTTGTTTAAGTTAATGGAGTATAACGTTAAAACTGACGCCAATATTGATTAAAGCATTGTTCAGCGTCTCAGCTGCAAGTTAATATTTTATATTTTTACATTTGTCTAAACTCGAGAGAGATTAACACATTGCAACAAAAGTATTGACATCCACAAGTCAAATTTGTACTCAAAACAAAAATCAATAACATCTCTATTTTCAACGTACAAGTTAAGCGTGAATGGTTGGGCATTTATTTTCTTGTAATGATTTTTGTAAAAACCTGAAAAATTGTTTTTAGTTTCAGTTTCAGAGAATAGCATTTTATTTACTATAACTATTTCTCATTTTATTATTATATTTAACAATATTATTTTCTACTTTATTATTATATCTACTATGTTATTACTCGCTTTATTATTATATTATAGGATATTATGTATTATAATATGATGATATAAATATTCACATCAAGATTGTGATGTTTGAACTCTTATTTTACAAGGCAACATGCGTTGTCGCAAACTGTCATTTAAATAGTTGCCTCTCACCAAAAAAGTACTTTTCACGAGAGGGCCGATACTAGCTTTTTTTATTTAAATAAGATCAATACAGTTTACACTATTTTGCATTTACTGTAATCTGATCACCTAGAGGAAAAGCGCACAAACGACAACATGACTGACTGGATGCACGGTATGTAACATCGGGCGTAATTATTTACTGACCAAGATTAAAACCATTTCTTTCAAAAGGACCAGACAAACCTTTTCCATCAGATTCTTACATAACCTGGTTACCTGATCAAGCGGTCAAGTTGAGAGCAAACGATGAGGAGATTGCTTCTGATCCTCCAATATCCGTTGTGACTGCATTCAAGGAGGTTGCTGTAAAGAATCCCGATAAAATCGCACTGGGTAAATTAATAAACTTATACTAATAGCCTGATTCAAAAAATAGTTTTGAAGCTGTAAATTTATCTTTGTTTTTAATAAATGCTTGGATCTAGTGGACTCGAACGATGACATTGAAGATGTTTACACCTTCAAAAGATATTATGAATCTGTCACCCACATGGCCAAAGCTTTTATCAAGGTTGACGAATTTCTTACAAATATTTTGTTACCCCTTAATTTGCATTGACGCGCAATATGATTCAGAGGGCTGCATTCTGGAAGGCCTCGGTAAAAGCAACAGCTGTTATGAGTCGATTTTGCAATGCAACTTGTGTCGCTACAACAATAAAACGAAATAAGACCTATATGAAAGTTTAACAAAGATGCCTCAGATGCTAAGGCGCTACATAAATAAACTATTACTAAGTAAATGTTTATGGAAATAATCTTAAATTTGCATTTCCAAAAAGCTTGGACTTGAAAGCTACCATGGAGTTGGAATAATCGGCTTCAATTCACCTCAGTGGTTCATTTCCTACCTTGGGTCCATTTTTGCTGGGTAAAATTGAACTTAATTTAAAAGCTCATTTTAATTTGCATTATTAAATATAACACTTTGCCTCAAGTGGTCCGTGCTTAAAAGCTGAAGAATCATGTCTTTAGGGTTCAAATTGCACTCTATTCGCTTGCATTTGATACAAATTCGTAAATTTTTTTTGAAAGTTAGTTTGAGCATCATAAATTTAATTTATTTTAAATTGATGCATGTGAACTTTCTGAGCCAAAAAACACGCTGAAATAATCGATTAAAACGTTTCGGAGCATATGTGGGCAAATGTGTTGCATCGGACAATATTTTCGAGCAAGCCCTCTAGTTTTTATCATTATTATCATTATCATTATTATTATTTTATTATTTTTATATTTTATTTTTTAAGACTTCTAACGGAGTTTATATTTCCCAAACAAAACAATGCGAACATCCAAAAAATAATCAGTCCAAAGAAAGAACACCTCTAAAATTTTTGAAAGTTCCCCATCGTGGCTCGGGATCTCCGCGGGACTGTGAGTTGAGCTTAACTTAAATAAATAACCGAAAAAGTGCATGCACTGTGAATCAAAAATGAAAACATGAAAAGAAGAAAAATTATAAAAAGTAAATGCTTAGTTCTGTTGATTTCAGTCGACAACTCTTCTTCTGTAAGCAACAGTGTTGTCCCTTGAGCCTCACAATCCACTTCTTGCTTTCTCCCTTCAGATTTACTTCTCTTAAATTTGTCTTCAAGTAATTTTTTGCAAATCTCTCTGTCTTCCTTTGACAAGTCATGGCTTAGAATAACTACGCTAAAAAAGTCATTATCTTTCAATTTGCTGCTGTTGTCCAAAAACATGTTCTTGGTCAACGTGTTCTCAAATTTAAAAAGCAAAGGCCTTGGCTTTGAGGCATCTTCAATTTTTTTTGTTCAATTTGTTACCTGTTACTTCTTTCAGTAGCTTGAGCACAAGTTCTTTTTCTTTAGACTTTCCAATATTTTCTGTCAGGTTGTACATTAGGACTGTCTTCTTTGCCTCTCACTGTTAATTTCTATTTTAGGCTTTGTATCTGTTACAGAGCCTTGAACCTTTTCAACCTGTGATCAAGGTCTCAATCTTGTTTTCAAACAAAGTTGACCATAATTTGATTTCTTGCTTGTTTTCATCTAACTTTGTTTCATAAATTTTATTCAGTTTCTTCAAGTTCTGTTGAAGATCTGTTTGCTTTGCTTATTCCATTATGGCACTCACCAAGTTATCGGTTGTACTGATAATCTTTTTAAGTTCTTTAACATCTTCAGACAAGTTGATAAATTTTTCCTTTGTAACTTTTTTATTTCCTTCTGCAAACTTCTTCAGACAATCTTCATTTACTTTCAGCCAATTTTCACACAAATGAAAACTAAGTAGTTCGGCCGCAATCTTAGATTCGCAATTGGCCTCTTTCTCGGTTTCGGCATATTTTTTTTCTTTCAAAAATCACCGGGAGTGTTTGTTGAAATATAAATATCATTATTTTTTTTTAACTGAAATTAATTTATCGGTCTTTTATCCGCAGAATTTTAAAAGTTTTTTACACGAGCAATATGCACATTGATAATATATTATTATGATTATGATTATGATTATTATTATAATTATGATTATGATTATTATTATTATTATTATCATCATCATCATCATCATCATCATCATCATCATCATCATCATCATCATCATCATCATCATCATCATCCATCATCATCATCATCATCATCATCATCATCATCGTCGTCATCATCATCGTCATCGTCATCGTCATCGTCATCGTCATAAATACATACAAATCCTGTGCATTCTCACTGTAAATTTGTAAATTTAAAAAAAGAAAGATGAACTACATCTTGTTTCATTCTAACCTGTCCCTAAATGTGTGCGATGCATGTTGCACCTCTTATGCAAATATGCCAGCAACAATTAACTTCAACAGTGTTTCTATTTTTGCATGCATGACCACAAATGTAAATATGGTATTTTTGCAATGTCGTAGAAGGAGTAATTTTTATAACATGGTGATAGTAGATATAAGAATAGCCAAGGAACCGATGAAGATTAAACAAATCTCACAACTGTTTGCGTGATTTAAAAAAATTCAAAAATTTAAAAAAAGAAAATGTGATTAAATTCAGAGGTGTTGCAGCTGGTTTATCTCATACTGCATTCGGAAAAGCCAATCCACAATTGGCAGGCATTGCCAGATGTAACATATTAGTGGTTGAAAACGACAAACTGCTGCAAAGCTTTTTTGAGTCGACAGACGACTTGCCACATCTAAAGGCAGTTATTCAGTTCAGAGGAAAACCAAGAAATTCCCAACATGGAAATAAAAAAGTGTATTCGGTATGAACTTTTAGTTTTCATTAAATGCTGGCACAACTTTCCAATGGACCATAGCAATTACTACTATTATTAAGTTACTCTCGTCTTAAAACTATTAAGTAAAACTTAAACATTATTTTAAAAAATGTGAAGTCAAATGTCTTAATGTAAATTTCTTTAAGTTAATTTGAGTACATAAAATTCACCCTAACAGTGGGATGAAATCATGGATATGAACGTAGACGATTGTGAGGAAGAGTTTCAGAGGAGAATCTTGAATGTGGCTCCTAACAAGTTGTGCGCTCTCGTATCGACTGTGAGTGCTTGCAAATTCTACCCTCGATTCTAATTTATTGTATATAATAATAATAACAGTTTTATTATTATACAATAATATTAATAATAATTAATAATTAATTAATAAAAATGTAATTATTATTTTATCGTTCGTGCATTTTAGTCGGGCACAACCGGCCAACCGAAATGGGTGATGCTGAGCCACGACAATGTGAGCAGCACAAACTTTAGCTAATCTCCGAAAGATTTTTTAAAATTATGTTTTAATACAAAATACTTGTATCTAAGATGAGTTACATTCGTTATCAACATACATCAATACATTCTTGAAAACATTTATGATTTATTCGACGCAGATTATTTGGACATTGAAATCATTCATAAATTTCGTCAATGAGGGGACTACACATCCTCCCGATACGATAGTCTCATATCTGAACTTGTGTTTAATGTCGGCACATATCGTCGACATTTACTGGCAATTACTCTGCAACGGAGGCACTGTATACTTTGCAAAGCGAGATTCATTAAAGGTCAATAAACCAATACATCAATGTCTTTTAAATTTAGTCATTTCTTTGTTATAATGATGAAACTCATTTAGAAAAATAAAATTCCGCCTGGTAATTTAATATTCGTTTGATTCAGGGATCCATAGTTGAAACTCTAAGAAAGGCAAGACCGACTGTCCTTATTGGGTTTCCGCTTCTTTACGAAAAGTTAATGAGTTTTCTTGTGGACTCAGAAGAAATTAAAGACGACAACAAGAAAGTCATTTTTTCCTACACTGGGAAAGATAATCAGCTCGACAATTCGAACTTGTGGTGAGCGTGGATTGTTTCATGATAAATTATTTGATCTAATAGTACGCAATATTGAAATACGACTATTCTATATTCTAATGGGATTTAGCTGTTCATGGTACCATATGTCTTAACGTATCAATGTTTCACAGTCTAAGACTGTAGACATTTCACAATAATAGGTCAGTTATCTTTTAATGTTGCCGATTTGAGACAATTGAAATAACGGGAAAACACTGCATGCTGGATATAAATATGAAAACAATGACAAATATGAAATTTGAATTAGTGAAATTTTTTTGAAAAATAATGATTAATAGGTAAGAAAAATTAATATTCTTTGTTTTAAATTGTCAAAATTCATCAAAAACATATGAAAATTTGAAAATGAAATTCGAAGTTCAATTTTTCAGGATTAACAACATGACCAAGATCAAACAAGCCGATCACAAGGAGCTGGCATCTCGTATTGGTCTGGACAAATGCCGTTTAGCCACAATAGCAGGAAAGGCATGTCAAAAAGAAATATTAGACTTTTTTCGGGCACTCGACATTCCTCTTATTCAGTTGTATGCGATGTCCGAAGCAGGTTGGGAGAGTTTCCAAAAAGGAAATTATTGTTTTTTACAATATTGTATTGTATCTTACCTATTAATCATTATTTATTTCAAATATTGTAATTGTTTCTTAGAGGAATTAAATTCTGAAAACATTTTTGCTAAATACAAAACTTTTATTATTGTGGTTAATAACATTCTACAAATAATTAACAATTATAAATCCTTCGATTGCATTCATAATTCCATACAGGATGTATTGCATCAAATTTGAGATCCAATTTCAAAGTAGACAGCGTTGGACATGTGATCCCAGGAATTCGTTTGAAACTTTTGCCAGTTTGTGATGCACAAAATACTGAAGTAACTTAAATAATGACATTAAGTTTAAGATATTTCGTAATATTATTGATTCATTTCCATCTTCACAAGGTCTGCTTGTTTAGTAGAAATGTATTCATGGGCTATCTAGACAATGAGCAGTCAAGCAAAGCGGCTTTTGATGCAGATATGTGGTTCCGTACTTCAGATCTTGGAATTTTGGACGAAAATGAAATTCTGACCCTTGTTGGACGTTTGAGTGGTGAGCGTAACATTTTGTACAAATTGGGATTTTATAACTTAGTTAAAAACTATTTATTAACAATTTTAGACTTTATAGTTCAAAGCGACAATCGAAAAGTGCTTCCTTTTCCGATAGAAAAAAGAGTTTTGGAGCAGATGCCATGTCTCAGTCATTGCGTCGTTGTGGGTGAAGACGAAGATTTCCTAAACGCCTTCATAGTTTTCAAGGTTTCTTAGACAAAAAAAAATAATTTGTGTTAAATTGGATCTGGTACAAATAAAATTATTTGGTTTAGAAATAAATAAGAACACGGGAAAGCTTAATGCATTTTAATTTCAGACAAAGGTTGATCCAGAAAGCGGTGAACCAACGGATTTTCTTGATCAAGTAGCTCTGGACTGGTGTCGTAACCTCGGTGTGAATGCAGAGTTGGTTGTCTTATACTTTTGTCTGAATTAATATGCCAATTTATAAATAACATTTCTGATATTGCATTGTACAATGTACCTTTATCCAATATTTATAATATCCTTACCAAAATAATGTGCTTCCTGCAACAGGAAATTATCTGACTTAGCCAATTTAAAGGATGCACGCATAGCAGAAAAAATTCAGAAAGTCATCGACAAGACCAATGAGCAGGCACCATCTAACAAGGAAGCGATTCACAATTGGAAAATACTTCCACGAGAATTTTCAATTGCTGGAGGAGAGTTAGGTAAATCAAAAATTTAAAAAAAATCTTTTAAACGACAAAGTTTAATGTAAACAAAAATTTAGAGCATTATTATCTATAAAAATGGTGACCCGTCAAAATAGCCCAGTCAATATATCTTTATAAAAAAAAATATTTGTATGAGTTGAAGACATTAACCGATAACTGATTTCAAACTTGATTGAATGATATGATTTTTATGTTTTGATGGTGCTGTTTTGACGGGGCTATTTTGTCGCCAGGCTATTATGACGGGATGCCCTATAAAAATACTGTTTATTCAGTTGAATGATAGTTTATGTTTTATAAAATTAGTTCAAGCGAACGAATGAAACATAATAAATATAAAAAACTACGTTGCAGCTCAATAACATATTTAGTTGAATCTGTAATTGTTGAGAACAGTTAAATAAAATGTATGACTAATTCATGCTGTTTGATAATTTTTAAATTTTTTTAAATTAATAATAAAATTGTTTTAACAAGGTTCCTCAATGAAATTGAAAAGAAAAGCAATCAACAAGTTGTACAGAAAAGAAATACTTGAATTTTACGAGAAATAAACTCGAAGTTAAAGCTGTTTTTCATTGAAATTGCAATTTGGTTGAAGCACTTCGCTATAACTAATTAACAATGAATAATAATTAATAATAATTATATCTTTAAACTTGACAACCTTTAAGTTACGATCATCTTTAAAACAATGAATAATAATATTAATAATTATATCTTCAAACTTGACAACTTTCAAGTTATGATCATCTTTTAAAAAAGTGTTACAAAAACTCAAGGCCACATCGATTGACCTAAAAATAAAAATTGTGTTAGCAATAACTTATTGCTGTCATTGCATCTCTTAAAATGAGCACGTGGTTATGACAAGCTGAAAATGTTACTAAGATATTTGAGTCAAAGGATCAGAGAAATTTTGAAGCACATTTTGAAATGACTGACTCAACACAGCATCAAGGTTTTGAAAGGCTTATGTTAATTGTGTACTCAAATTCAAATATTTTCGAATAAATACTTGCAATAGGACCAGACCAGCTTTTGCCATCTACTTCTCACGTAGCATGGAAACTCGATCAAGCGGTCAAGTTGAGAGCAAACGATGCAGAGATTGCTTCTGATCCTCCAATATCCGTTGTGACTGCATTCAAGGAGGTTGCTGAAAAGTATCCTGACAGGATTGCTCTTGGTGTGTGAAGCGAAAAGATATTTCTTACATTAGATTTATTCATTTGTGGTATATCATTTATTTGGAATAAAATCAATTTCCAGTGGACTCGAACAGTGACGCTGAAGATATTTACACTTACAAAAGATATTCCGAATCCGTCATCCATGTTGCCAAGGCATTTATCAAGGTTTATAATTGGTATATTTTTTATAAATCAAATCATTAATAATACTAAATCTAGTTTTTGAAAATTATTAACATTAACATAATAGTAATAACGATTTTAAACGAAAATTTAAGCTACAGTTTTTGCAGTATCTTTTACATAAACAATTATAATTCTGAAAAAGCTCGGACTTGAAAGTTCTCATGGAGTTGGAATAGTTGGTTTCAATTCGCCTCAGTGGTTTATTTCTTACTTTGGTGCAATATTTGCTGGGTAAATTGGAAAGTTATCACAAATTTTCCTTTTCAAAGAGTTCTTTTCATATGTATTGTAATTACGTATTACATTAATTAATTCAATGTTATTTTAATACATTTAATTTATTTTAATGCAAACAAACGTATACATTTCATAGAAAACTAGTAAACAATAGTCAGATAATTAAATAGTTTCAAAATATTTGTAAATTCAGCGGTGTTACAGCTGGCTTCTCTTATAATGGTTTTGGAAAATTTGTCGCACATTTAGCAGTCGATGCGAAATGTAACATAATGATCGTTGGAGATGATGACCTACTGCAAGGTGTTCTGGAAATGGCGGACGGCTTGCCAAACCTCAAAGCAATAATTCACTATAAAGGACAGCCAAAAGAAGGTTCTAGAAAGATTTATTCGGTAAGCACTATTTATCATTATTACAAAGATATAGCTAACAAAAATTGTTGGTTTCATTTTATAATTAATATTTAATAAACATAATAATTGGAGTACTTGTAAGGCCAAATTTTATCTTTGAAATGCAGTATATAAAATCATTCCACAAGACCTTAAAAACTAATTAAAATAATTGAAATTACATAAGAAAATCTTTATATTATTTTAATTTTGTCTTAAAAATCAGTGGAGTGAAATTATGAACATGAATGTCATACTGCCATACTTCCTCTTCTGTTGATCTCCTTGCTGGAGTCCCCCAGGGCTCCGTCCTGGGACCCCTACTTTTCACAACCTACACTTCACCCCTGTCTGACATCGTTAAAACTTTTGACGTGTCCTTCCACCAATACGCGGATGACACGAGTCTCTACTCTGTCCTCTCCAGCGACAACGTCTCTGCTCAATTAGACAATCTGCGAAGGTGCACAGACGCCATTAACGACTGGCACCTCGTAAACTTCCTTCAACTCAACCCTCAAAAGTCCGAAATAATGTTCATCGGCACTCCTCTTCAACTGAGAAACCTATCCCCTCCATCTTCAATTACTATCGCTGGCACCCTTCTCCCTTCTTCTTCTACTCTAAAACTTCTCGGCGTTACTTTTGATTCCCATCTCAGCTTTAAACAGCATGCCTCCTCCATAGCAAAATCTTGCAATCATCTCATCTGGGCTATACGACACATCCGCCCACTCCTCTCGGTTGACATGACTGCTGCTCTCGCCCGCTGCCTGGTCCTCTCCCGCCTTGACTACTGCAACTCCCTCCTGTATGGCGCTCCAGCCTCTCTTACCCTCTCCTTTCAGCGCATTCAAAACAAGTTAGCCAAACTTGTTCTTCTTAATCCCTATCTCACCAGCTCCGAGGCCCTGACACAACTGCATTGGCTACCCATCCATCTTCGCATCATCTACAAAATATCTCTGCTCACTTATCGAACATTAACCACATTCAACCCCCCTTATCTCCATCATCTCATTCGCCACCGTCACATCCCCGATCGCCTCCGCTCATCTTCTATAATTCATCTCCATCAACCTGTCCATATATCATCCATCGTCAACCGAGGCTTCTCTCATGCCTCGCCCGCCGTCTGGAATAGCCTGCCCCCCATCACCCGGTCTCAGCCCACGCTCGAGCTCTTCAAGCGCCAGCTGAAGACCCATCTCTTCAAAAAGTTCCTTGAAGAATCAAGGCGCCTCTGACGCTACGCACAAGGCGCCATAGAAATAAACTATTATTATTATTATTATTAATGTTGACGATTGTGAAGATGAACTTAAGAGGAGAATCATGAACATAGCACCAAACAAGTGCTGCTCCCTCATAACTAGTGTAAGTCTCGACTTTCTAGTAAATACGTGTGATGATGTATATTATCTTCGCTTGTTATGTTGTTGTTTTAGGCAGGTACAACTGGGAAACCAAAGTGGATCATGCACAGTCATGACAGTGTAAGTACATTATGCATTCATTGAGGTGTACACATATTAAGTTTAAACTTTTCAACATTGCTTAAGTTGTAAGAATTGACTTCAGATGCTTTGGGCAATGAAGAATTTTATAAATTTCATCAACGAAAAGAAAACATATCCTCCTGATGTAATGATTTCTTTTCATGATCTTTATGCCTTCACGGCAATCGCTGTGGATATATATTGGCCTTTGTTGTGCAACAGGGGTACTGTGTACTTTGTCAAGCGAGTTGGTTTGGAGGTTAGGAATAAAAACTTAAGACTTGACTTTAGTGTAGATTTGTAGAAATCATTTAATAACAGTTAGTTAATGATTAAACAATTATTGTAATATCATTGTGTCATCATTGCATATTGGTATATTATTATACCAATTAAAACATCCCACCCGATAATTTAAGAATTGCTTGTTTCAGAGAATGTTAATTGAAACTTTAAAAAGAGCCAGACCAACCATCTTTGTTGGATTTCCCTATATTTACGAATTGATCATGAACTCATTTCTGGACACAGAAGAATGCAAAAGCATCATCAAGGAGTATAATCTATCCTGGTCTGTGAAAGATAATCAACAAAAGTTAAAAGTGGGGTGAGCATTGAGTTTTTTTTTTTGACAATCTTACTGAATGGAGGAGCATGAAGATTTAAAACTCGTAATAAGCAATTCTAGATTATTGCATTTATTATGAATGAAATCAAAAGTAAAATGGTATCTCGAAGTTTTGGAAAGAATAAACAGTATTATATAGCAATAAAATCGAAAATGCTTAAATATTGAGATGAATGAGACTAAACTAATCTGTGGAATAAAATGGATAAATCAGTTTAGATTTTGATTTTTGATTTTTATTGTTATTTTATTGTTTAAATTTATTTTAAGATACGCAAAATAATTTTTAAGCACATCAATTATAGAAGGTCAGATGCCAAAATTATTATCTAAGGCCTCTGTTAATTACCATATTATTGTTTTTCATATTATTTACAATTCAATTTCTATTTAGGAATAATGAAATAAACAAGTCCAAGCCGGTGAACGGCCTGAAAAAGTTGGCATCTTGCATAGGTTTAGACCGATGCCGTTTCGCTAGTGTAGGTGGAAAGACATGTAAACAAGAGGTTTATGAATTCTTTCTGTCACTAGGAATTCCTCTGGTGCAGTTGTATGCCATGACTGAAACAGGTTAGAAAAGTTAAAAGTTGATTTTGACATTTTGCAATCAGTTATCCACATTGCCATATAGGATGCATTACAACAAACTTGACATCCAGCATCAATGTTAACAGCGCTGGACATGTAATTCCAAGAATTCCTTTGAAATTTAAACCAACTTTTTGTGGGGAAAATACTGAAGTTTGTAACATTTACAATGATTTGCTCTGCATAAAACTAAAGAAACATTCTAAAAATAACAAAATGTTTTTTGCATTTTCTAAAGATTTGTTTATATGGTCGAAATATATTCATGGGATATTTAAGTAATGAGCAGTTAAACAAGAAAGTTTTTGACGAGGAAATGTGGTTCCATACTTCGGATATGGGAAAGTTGGATGAAAATGGTATGCTGACTCTCGTTGGACGTGTAGATGGTAAAAAATATTTATTTGATATTTGTGACTTTTCATAATAAAATTATTAACACTGAGTAAATTACAATTTTAGATGTAATAATTCAAAGTGACAATCGAACAATCTTTCCTCTGCCGATAGAAAAGATGATATTGGAGCAGATGCCTTGTCTCAGTCATTGCGTTGTTGTGGGCGAAGACAAGGCTTTTCTAAACGTCCTCCTTGTTTTTAAGGTTTCTTAGATAAATAAAATTATTATTAAAATGATAAAATAACTTATATAAAAGTCATTATATAAAGCCTTAAAAAGGCTTGGTACATTCCTATAACTTTCGTTTTAGACAAAGGTTGATCCAGAAAGCGGTGAGACAACAGATTTTCTTGATCAAGAAGCTTTGGACTGGTGTCGTAATCTCGGTGTAAATACAGAGTCGGTTGAACTTTTATTCTTGACAAAGCATTTTTGCTCCACATTTCTTAGTGGCATCCAGTAACTTAATAATGAGAGATGTTTTTATAACATCATTTAAACAATATTGTTTTATTAAAACATACTTTATTTAACAGGAAATTATCAGACTTAGCCAGTTTAAAGGATGGCGCTATTGCAGAAGAAATTCAGAAAGTGATCGACAAAACCAATGATCGGGCACTGGCAGAGTGGGAGATGATTCACAAATGGAAAATAATTCCGAGAGATTTTTCCGTAACTGGAGGAGAACTTGGTAGATTTAGTAGACAATTTCATAATAAGTTAAATAGGATTATAATAATGTATAAAATAATATCTTACTAATTACTCGGGCAAAAATATTATGACTTTCACAAATATTCGTTTTTTATCTTATTTTAATGAACTATTTTTAACTAATTAAGAAATTAATCATTAAGCAAGATGTTTAATAATATTACATTTATTTTCATTAAGCTGGCATGATGAAATTGAAGAGAAATGCCATCAACCAGTTGTACAGGAAAGAAATACTCGAGTTTTACAACTGAATTTACGGCGATAAACGTTGATTTTGTAATTTCTGAAACAATTATTTTGTTTGGTTTTATTTAGATTTGACTATTTCGATTACTCGCTATTTCTTAAACAAAGGGACTAAAGGCTTTAACTAATTTTCCAATTTCTTTTATTAATCTTTATGATATCTATATGATATTTAAGAGTTTAGCATTTGGTTCAATTCAATAGAAATATTTATTTTCATTTTACTTGAATTTGAAATTGATGTAACAAATGTGTTAACAAGCATCAAAGCAAACACATTAATTAAGGAAATTTAAACTTAAAATTTGCCTTTTTACAAGAGGTCCAAAACATGTGTGCTCAAACTGAATCATTTAATATTGATTTTATTTATCGAGCAGCAGTTTACTGATGTTGAACCCTTCAATCTAAAAAAATGGGCTATTTAGGATCTAATATTGCTAATATTGCTTTGTATGGTAGATGCATCATTTGTTATTGTTGGGTCTTTGTAAGGGTGACCCATCATAACAGCCCGGCGACAGAATAGCCCCGACAAAACAGCCCCGTCAAAATAGCCCGGCGTCAAAATAGCTCAAGACAAAACAGCCCCGACAAAACCGCCCCGACAAAACAGCCCCGTCGAAACAGCCCGGCGTCAAAATAGCCCAAGACAAAATAGCCCCGTGAAAATGGCCCCGTCAAAATAGCCCCGACAAAATAGCCCGGCGACAAAATAGCCCAGGACAAAACAACCCGGCGACAAAATAGCCCGGCGAAAAAATAGCCCGTCATTATAGCCCCACGATAACTCCATGTCAAAGTATTTTTAAAAAATGTTGTGAAACTGAATCAAAATTTAATTCGAAATTAGTGGCTTGAATGCTTTGACCGTTTTTTTTTTTTTTTTTTTTTTTTTTTTTGAGCAATTTTATTGATCATCAAAATGAACAAAACAAATCAAACAAAAGAGACACCAATGTACGGATTAATAAAGAACTCATGGATCAACTTTAAGGAAACACAAGCTTCCGCTAGCAAGCTGACACTGAAATATCAGTTAATTAAGAAAACGAATAATAAACCCGTCAAATAAACAGTTAATATAGAATACCACGAACTAAGTACAATTTGTAGGACAATTTAAATAATAAATATAATAGTATGAATGGTCCAGTCTGTGTATGATTTTTGATAGATGAAGGAATGGTGTTGTATAGTCTAGGTCCGTAACATGTTATTGAAAAGAGCTTGAGGGTGGTTTTGGCAAAAGATGGACTATATTCATGGGTATGACGGAGGGAGTGTGAAGGTTTAGTGTAGTTGACACTTTCAGGCATAAGACCTACAAATTTATCTGGAAGGGCATTCTTATTATAAGAGAACATAAATAGAGCAGTTTGAAGACTATGTATTTGTTGAAGAGTTAATAAATTGTTATTCATAAAAGTCAAATCTGTATGAGATGAAATTGGCAGTGAGAATATTATACGGATGATACGCTTTTGTAGAATATGTAGTTGGTTTAAACGAGTGTGATAAGTAGATGCCCATACAATATTACAGTAAGTGAGATATGGATAAATAAGAGAAAAATATAATAATAATGCTGTCTTGGTATTTACGAAAGGACGGATTCTGGCAATGATACCAATATTCCTTGCTATTCGACCCTGTATATATTTTATGTGTGCATGCCAGGATAGATGTTCATCAAGTATAACACCAAGATAACGAAAGCTAGTGACCCTTACAAGATCAATATTATTTATGGAAGTAGGAGAGTTACAAAGTATGGCCTTTTTTGGAGAATGAAATATAATGAAATGTTAAGTGTAAGTCGATTAGCAATAATCCAGTTATTGATGTTATGAAGTTCCTTATTTAAATATTGAATAAGGTTATTGATGTTGTCACCGGAAGTATAAACAGCGATGTCATCAGCATACAATAATGCCTTAAACAAATTGGATGTACAATTGAAATCATTCATATACACAAGAAAAAGAAGTAGACCTAAAATAGATCCTTGAGGTACGCCATAGTTTACAATGAGATCTTCAGAGTTTGTGTTATTACAAACAACCCTTTGCTTTCTACTAGCTAAATAATCAATGAACCAGTTTAACATTTTGAGTATTGTTTGTTGTTATTATTGTTCTCCAGAAGTTTAATTTGCATAGTCTTGCTTATTCGTATATATTATTGTATTTATATTATTTGTATCTGGCTTACAAATTTGTGTTGACATTATCCTCATCACAAGTTGCTTGTGAGAGGTCGTTTTCATCAAGATCATTCATGCTGATGTCTTGTGAGAAAGACTCTTTTCCAAGAATCAATAACAATGAAATCATTGACCAGTGAAACGATAAAAAGCTGTTATAATAGTTAATAGTGAATAGAAATTTTATACTCTAGTGTTTCTTATGTTTAAGTTGATCAAACTAGGAGTTAAATAAAATTTCCCGGGCCGGTTTTTTAAGCCAGTCCGACCCTGGTGACAGGGTTGTTTTGACGGGGCTGTTTTGTCGGGGCTATTTTGTCGCCGGGTTGTTTTGTCCTGGGCTATTTTGTCGCCGGGCGGTTTTGTCGGGGCTATTTTGACGGGGCCATTTTTACGGGATTTTTCCGTCCTGGGCTATTTTGACGCCGGGCTGTTTCGACGGGGCCGTTTAGTCGGGTCGGTTTTGTCGGGGCTGTTTTGTCTTGAGCTATTTTGACGCCGGGCTATTTTGACGGGGCTGTTTTGTCGGGGCTATTCTGTCGCCGGGCTGTTATGACGGGGTGCCCTTTGTAAGAATGTTCCAACTCTATAAAGCTTAACAGAAACTTTATTGGCAGCCAAATACTTCGAAATCGAAATACGACTAAAATATATATCGCTAGCATCTACAAAGTACGGATTCGCATGCAAAATCGTCAAACTAAACTAGCAATCCCTAAAAAACTCGACCTTCCCGCCTCCTCGAGGACTTTCCCACAGTCCTTTTATGCTCCAACATGGCGTCACAATAATTCTTTAGAATATTTAAAAATATTTTTATAACCGGCCAATAACAAAATAAGTTTATATGGCAATGGTAATATTTATTATTAAGCTAGCCTTAATACGACGTCCTATAAACAGTCCCACAAATAGCTCAAGCATGACACAAAATTCTTCATATTTCCGAATTCTACAATTCTACATCAGATCCACAAAATCTCATACCTGATCTTAAAAATCCTTAAGATCTACGGAAGTAATCAATTCGATTACTCGCCTAATAAAATTATCAGTTAACAAACTTACAAGTTTTCGGATCTCCGGTTATTACAATATAACAGTTATTGTTGGGTCTTTGTAAAAATAACAAGTCGAACAGATTACTTTATTGGCGGTCAAATATTCAGGAACAGAAACTAGAACCGAAATATCGCTAATGGCTACCAAGTACGTAATATCACCAACTCGCAATCCCTATCGTACAACAACCGTATCAACTCCGTAAAACTCGTAGAACTCGAACCAAAACTCCCTCGCTCCTATTTATTTATTTATTTATTTATTTGATTATAGTCCGTTGCATAACTGAGATGATTTGGACTTACTCCCTCGCTCCCGAGGCCTGTTCCTTTTATACTCATGATGACGTCACAACAGTTATTCTTGGTTTATGTAACAAGCTTGTTACAAGCATCAAATCAAATAAACTTATTAAGAAACATCACACAACAAATACAATTTGAAAGATTTGTAAATAAAATATACAGTAGAATAATTGGGCAAGATCGAAACTGTTCCAACATTGATGATGTTTTGGTATTATTAACTAGTATATAATAGGTTGCAAGTTAACATACATTAATGCATTTATAAACTCGTTAAACTGTTGTAATTTATAAAATAATAAAATTACTAGTTGTTCTGCCCGTCGTTACCCGAATGGGAATTGAATATTTTTTGTATGAATTTAAAAAATTACATCGAAAATCGAATAAAGCACACGTTTTGGATTTTACTAATTTTAAAAATTTAATGTAAATTATTTGATTAAATTTCTAAAAATTTATTAATTCGATTTTTGTTGTTTTTAATCATTTTGTGGGCGGAGTTTATTTGCTTGTTTTTATCCAATCCGCTTTGAACATACGACAAACATATGTAGATCTCATAAATTTTAAATTTTTATGATGAGGCCATTCCACGGCAAATTTATACAGCCCACGTTAATCTATGTGAATAATTTAAAATATTTAAATTCTAGCTTTTTGGTATATCGATGTCAGAAATATGGGTCGTTGAACTTTGGTTGAATCTTGTTATAAATTACTATTAACTTTCTTCTTATTATTATTATTGTTATTATTATTATTATTTATTATTAATGTTATTATTGCTATTATATTTCTAATTATTATTATGGTAAATGATGTTGCTAAAATTTTGATAATATTACTTGTTTAGATCATTCTATATTTTTTCTGATCGTAAATTTTGCATTAGATTTTTTGTAATAATTTGAATTGTGATGAAATGTTGAAATTAAGTGTTTTGGTCGGCCGTAAATAACTCGGACTTTGTTTTTACAGCTTGCAGCATGGACCCTAACGTCTATTAACACCTGCATCGCATTTCTACCTTTAATGCACTATGGAGATGAGACTGATGGGCAGAAAAAAATCGATTGTTACCACTGAACATAAAATATCTTTTTATATTGTAATTCAGTAGAATTTATTTATTTAACTAAATTTAAAAGTTTGGATTTGCCGAAGTAATAGGCAGCTTTTGAGCATAAGGAAGGTTTTCAGCTTTTGGAATAGTATGAATACACACTTCAGAGTTCAATAACAAAAAACAACAATAAAGAACATAGATTAAATTTTTCCAGTTTTTATCATTTTTTTCAATTTGTTTGACCGAATTGTGAGACAAGTGCATAAATTAAAATTTAAAATTTTGTTCGAATATCCGTAACATGTGCTCCAAAAATGATTTACTGGATATTGATTTTGCAAAATTGATCCCGTCTTTGGAGGTAAAATTTGAAAACATTAAAAAGGTGAAAGAGCTCATACAATATTTTAAAAATGTCTTTAATACTTTGAATTTAAAATATTCATAGAAATACATTTTTTAGCACATTCTGAAATGTCTGATTCAATACAACATTACGGTACTGGAAACCATTATCAATTATCTGATCAAATTCAAAGTATTTTAATTCAGTATTTGCTTCAGGACCAGACCAGCTTTTACCATCTACTTCTCACGTAGCATGGAAACTCGATCAAGCGGTCAAGTTGAGAGCAAACGATGAAGAGATTGCTTCTGATCCTCCAATATCCGTTGTGACTGCATTCAAGGAGGTTGCTGAAAAATATCCAGATAGGATTGCTCTTGGTATGTTATTTACAGCAAAACATCAATAAAAGAAATTTTGTGTTCATTTAAAATCTTTCACATGCTAAAAAATGAGTTTATTTGAGTTGAATCCATTTTCAAGTGGACCCGAATAATGACGTTGAAGACATCTACACGTACAAAAGATATTACGAATCTGTGACCCACGTTGCCAAGGCATTTATCAAGGTTTCAAATTGGTTGATTTTTTAAACTGAATATTTAATATATAATAAATCTAAGTATAAATACAGTTAAATTATTTGTTGTAATGATTTCAAACCATAAGTTAAAATTCTTGTACCATTTTCATTTAAATTTACAATTCTGCAAAAGCTTGGACTTGAAAGTTCTCATGGAGTTGGAATAGTTGGTTTCAATTCGCCTCAGTGGTTCATTTCCTACCTTGGGACAATATTTGCTGGGTAAATTAGAACGTCATCACAATTTCCACTTCCAAGAAATTTGTTTATTATATATATATATATATATATAATATTTATAATGTCACACAATTTAACTTTAATTATTTTAACATATCAAAACTTTCTAAAATAATTGAATTTTTTCATAGAGGTGTTACAGCTGGCTTCTCTCACAAGGGATTTGGAAAATTTGTTTCACATTTAGCAGTCCATGCGAAATGTAACATAATGATCGTTGGAGATGATGATCTGCTGCAAGGTGTTTTGGAAATGGCAGACGGCTTGCCAAACCTCAAAGCAATAATTCAGTACAAAGGACAACTAAAGGAAGTTTCTAGAAAAGTTTATTCGGTAATCACTATTTATTGTTTAATAATAGAAATATATAGTTTACCAAAATTGTAGATTTCATTTAATAAATGAAATAATTTTCCTGTCTATGATTGCATTTTATAATTGCTTAATAATAAACAATTGTGTAATAATAAACAAATCATCTCATCAGTGGAGTGAAATCATGAACATGAATGTTGACGATTGTGAAGATGAATTTAAGAGGAGAATCATGAACATAGCACCAAACAAGTGTTGTTCCCTCATAACTAGCGTAAGCGTCGACTTTAGACATGTACATGTCACGATCAATAATCTTTGTTTTCTTTTAGTCAGGTACAACTGGTAAGCCAAAATGGGTCATGCACAGCCATGATAGTGTAAGTACGATAATTATTTATTGAAACTTGTTGATGTATCCTTGCAAATGAGTTGTTTTTTTTTATTTTAAAACTTTAAATATTATCATCATATTCATTATATCAGAAATTTCGAACAACTTTTAAGTGACAAATATTGACTTCAGATTCTTTGGGAAAAGAAAACTGCATTAACCTTCATCAATGAAAAAAAAATATATCCTCCTGATGTAATTGTTTCTTTTCATGATCTTTGTGCCTTGACGGCAATTGTTGTGGACATAATTTGGCCTCTATTGTGCAATGGAGGTACTGTGTACTTTGTCAAACGTGATGGTTTAGAGGTTAGAAATAACAAACTTCATTGTTAAATTTAGTTTAATATCATTAAAATAATACATATGTAATGATAGTTAATGATTCATGTAAATTAATTAAAATAGTTTACCTGGTCATTAGAGATTTTTCATGTTTAGAGATTGTTAGTTGAAACCTTAAAAAAAGCCAGACCAACTATCTTTGTTGGATTTCCATTTATTTATGAGTTGATCATGAGTTCATTCTTGGACTCAGAAGAAGGCAAAAGCATCATCGAAGAGTATAATCTATCCTGGGCTTTGAAAGAAATTCAACAAAAGTCCACTTTTGGGTGAGAATTGATTTTTTGGCAATCTTATCGAGGAACATGAACATTTAAAACTAGCAAGCCAGAAAATTTTGATTATTGCATTTTTTATGGGTGAAATCTAATTGAAAAAGAGTTATCGATGTTGTGTCTTTTAGTTACCTTATCAACATTTATCATGTTATTTGCAATTCACTTTTTTTTTGTAGGATTAACGGCATTACCAAGTTCAAGTCTGTTAACGGTCTGAAAAAGTTGGCACCTTGGATAGGCTTAGACCGATGCCGTTACGCTAGTGTAGGTGGAAAGACATGTAAACAAGAGGTTTATCAATTCTTTCTGTCACTAGGAATTCCTCTGGTGCAGTTGTATGCCATGACTGAGACAGGTTAGGAATGTACAACGTTTATTTTTTTTTTTTTAATTGGTTCTAGTTTGCCTATATCTAGTTGCACATCCTCTACTAGATTATCTAATAACATTAATGTGAATACTGTGTCAATCGAAAACTAGCTACAATTCCATTTAGGATGCATTACAACAAATTTGACATCCAACATCAACGTTGAAAGCGTTGGACATGTGGTTCCAGGAATTCATTTGGAACTTCAACCAGTTTTTGATGGGGAAAATACTGAAGTAACGTTTAAAATGAGTTAACAGTTAAAACAACAATTACTAAAACAAACAAATATTGTACATTTTATTAAGATCTGCGTGTTTGGTCGAAATTTGTTCATGGGTTACTTATGTGATGAACAGTCCAGCAAAGAGGCTTTTGACAAAGAAATGTGGTTTCATACTTCAGATCTGGGAAAGTTTGATGAAAATGGAATGTTAATTCTCTTTGGACGTGTGAAAGGTGACAAAAATATTTGTTGCTAATTATGACTTTTCGAGACATTACACAAAATACAATTTTAGACTTCATAGTTCAAAATGACAATCGAAAAATCTTTCCTGTGCCGATTGAAAAGAGGGTTTTGGAGCAGATGCCATGTCTCAGTCATTGCGTTGTTGTGGGTGAAGACGAAAACTTTCTAAATGCCCTCCTTGTTTTCAGGGTATATCAGATAAATAAATATTATTTGTATTAAGATGGACCTAATGAATAATAAGCAAAAAGACTTAGAACATTTTTATCACTTTAATTTCAGACCAGAGTTGATCCGAAAAGCGGTGAACCAACAGATTTTCTTGATCAAGCAGCTTTGGACTGGTGTCGTAACCTAGGCGTAAATACAGAGTTGGTTAAATTATTTTCTTCATACATAAGTCACTTTTTTTTCAAACATTTCTTATAATGCACTATCTAATAAATCTTTTGTAAAAATTTTATCGTACTTAAATAATTCGGCACAACAGGAAATTATCCGATTTAGCCAAATTAAAGGATGCTCGCGTGGCAGAGGAAATTCAGAAAGTCATCGACAAAACCAATGAACAAGGAGTCTCGGAGTGGGAGATGATTCACAAATGGAAAATAATCCCGAGAGATTTTTCCATCAGCGGAGGAGAGCTTGGTAGATTTATCAGACAAAAATTTGTTAATGAATGATATATTTATTTATTAGTCCATTAACATGTTAATAAATGAATATAACTTTTAAAAAACTGATGTTTAACGATATTACACCGTTATTTTCAATTAGGTCCCATGATGAAACTGAAGAGAAAGGCTATCAACAACTTGTACAGAAAAGAAATAATCGAGTTTTACAAATAAATTTAAGAAGTTAAAAAATGATTTTGTTTATTCGAATTATTTTGATTGTCTCGTTTTATTGCCTATTTATTCCTCATTATTTCTTATTACTTATCCTTGACCAGAGGACTTAAAAGTTCAATTTTATCTGATTTCTATTTCTTACCTTTTTCCTTTAGATTGTTAGTCATTGTTTTTTTAAATTAGCTTTCAAAGAATATGACTTGTTTATTGTTTTAAA
This sequence comes from Whitmania pigra, assembly GCA_021613335.1. NCBI lineage: Eukaryota > Metazoa > Annelida > Clitellata > Hirudinida > Haemopidae > Whitmania > Whitmania pigra. The sequence goes on along the minus strand of JAJTWR010000428.1, from coordinate 504,948 downwards.
CTAATTCGTTTTTATATGAATTAAATTTATTTATTTAACTAATCAATATCAGTATCGTAGAGAGTATGATGTCGATGTTCTGGAAATAGCACTTATTGTGAATTTAAAAACAATTTCAATTTTTAAACATCCAATATTTAAAATCTCTAAATAAGTTATTTAAATGTATGGGATATATATAGTATAAGCAGTGATGGGTAGTATTTCAAATCAAGTGATTTAAAATCACGAAATAAAATCACCTTTGTGATTTTTTGATTTGATTCAAAATCATCGTGCGATGTGCGATTTTGATTTTTATTTTAAATCATATTTTTGATGATTGATGATTTTTTTAATATGTAAAAATCACGAAATCATATAAAATTTAAATTTCAAAATTTAGTTTTTTTAAATATATAATATCTTTCTTTATGACATTATCAGTCGATAATCGCTGCAACTTCCTTTTATTTACTTGAATTGTTGTTGTTAGTGCTATTCCGACCTCATGGTTAACGAAAGTTGTAAAATTGCTGATAATGATAAAACCGCTGCTTGACGGTTAATTTTTTAAAATTACAAGTGAGGAAGCTGACAAAGTTGTACCTAAATGTATTGATTGTGTTAATAAGTCGATATCAGGATCGAGACGTGCAACGATTTCCTACGCCATCTAATGCTTTTTACATTCTTAGCTACATGAAAAATAAATTTTTTTAAATATAAGGATGTATGATGCATGTATGTTGGAACTGAATATATGACAAACAATTCTTATGGAACTAGTATTAGAAGTGTTTTTACGTAGAACGAATTCTGCACCAGCTGATCAGGATCAACATTTAGAAATAGTCCTTGACAATGAATATTACGGATATTATGGGGATCATCAGTCAGGCAAACAGTATCCGAACCAATACGATGAATTATTTGTCTGATTATTAGGCTTGATTCAAGACTAGAGATAGACATTCCACATGCGGAAGCCTAATCAAAAAAATCTTTGTTGTAACTTCATTTATTTATATAGCGCCATATGCATAGAGTCAGAGGCGCTTGTAACCATTTATATAGCGGTCCTTCCCAAGGGAACTGGTGTCAGTGCAGGCTGGGTTTCGAACACGACACATTACGACTGTTGCCATTACCACCGTATGCAGGCACGTAACCTATTCGGCTAACCTGCACGCCCCTAGTCACTTTGTGCGCTATAATACAACGCCTCCCCCATCAGCTCGCGTGGAGAGGTTTAGTTCGGCAGGACTGATTGAAACATCAAGAAGGAACAGACTCCATGATTCGATGTTTCAAAAACTTTTGTTTTTAAAAGTTAATAAAAGCTTTTGAAAATTGACAGTGTTGAAAAAGTTCGTGCACTTTTTGGTCAAAAGTGATTTGATTTTGATGATTTTTGAAATACCTCTACAAGTGAACCTGATTTTAACGTGAAATCACATGCGTGAACCTGATTTCGATTCCAAATCACTTTTTGTCTGGTGATCTTGATTTTGATTTCCAATCACTCTGAACGTGATTTTACCCATCACTGAGTATAAGATACATATAAATATACATTCTTAAGAGAAAAACTGCAACTGACAAAACAAAATAGATTGGTTTTAAAACGAATGCCATTTCCGGGTGCTTGCGTTGTAAGAAAATGTTTTTATGGTATGTAGCATGTAAAATATAACTTCGGCAAGTGGACTATAAATTTCTGGAAACAATGTCTAAAAATGTCACATTAACAAATTACGGAGTTTATGGAATAAAACAATGTAAAGCAAAATTGGCAAAATCCAATATTTTAGTTTCATCATTTATTGTTTAAAGATCATGCTTAATAGCCAAAATAGTCATTTACAAATGGTCCAAAACATGTGTCCATAAATTACCTGTTGATGAAGGCGGCTATGAAACAGATGGCTAAAGTAAGGCGTTTCAGTTGAAAACATTCAAAATTTAAAGTGTTCTAAAGCATACATATAACTATCAGACTAGATCGTAAAGAGCCAGAGATAGTTGTTTGCAACCTGTCTAGAACATATGAACATGTTTATGAATTACTTGTTGATACAGACGGCCTTGAAACAGATAATAATAATAATAATAGTTTAGTCAGAGGCGCCTTGGGTCTTCGAGGAATTTTTTGAAGGAATAGGTCTTCAGCTGGCGCTTGAAGAGCTCGAGCGTGGGCTGAGACCGGATGATGGGGGGGCAGGCTGTTCCAGACGGCGGGCGAGGCATGAGAGAAGCCTCGGTTAACTATGGATGATTTGTGAACCGGTTGGTGAAGATGAACTATAGAAGATGAGGGGAGGTGATCGGGGATGTGACGGTGGCGAATGAGATGATGGAGCTAAGGGGGGTTGGATGTGGTTAATGTGCGATAAGTGAGCAGAAATATTTTGTAGATGATGCGAAGATGGATGGGTAGCCAGTGCAGTTGTGTCAGGGCCTCGGAGCTGTTGAGATTGGGATTAAGAAGAACAAGTTTGGCTAACTTGTTTTGAATGCGCTGAAAGGAGAGGGTAAGAGAGGCTGGAGCGCCATACAGGAGGGAGTTGCAGTAGTCAAGGCGGGAGAGGACCAGGCAGCGGGCGAGAGCAGCAGTCATGTCGACCGAGAGGAGTGGGCGGATGTGTCGTATAGCCCAGATGAGGTGATTGCAAGATTTTGCTATGGAGGAGGCATGTTGTTTAAAGCTGAGATGGGAATCAAAAGTAACGCCGAGAAGTTTTAGGGTAGAAGAAAAAGGAAGAAGGGTGCCAGCGATGTTTATTGAAGATGGGGATAGGTTTCTCAATTAAAGAGGAGTGCCGATAAACATTATTTCGGACTTTTGAGGATTAAATTGAAGGAAATTTACGAGGTGCCAGTCGTTAATGGCGCCTGTGCACCTTCGCAGATTGTCCAATTGGGCAGAGACACTGTCGCTGGAGAGGACAGAGTAGAGACTCGTGTCGTCCGCGTATTGGTGGAAGGACACGTCAAAATTTTTGACTATGTCAGACAGGGGTGAAGTGTAGTGATGTAACAGATGTCTAATGTAATGCATTTCAGTTGAAAACATCCATAAACAAGGGTCCATGAGAGCATATAACAGACTAGAGCCAGAGACATTTAGTCATAAAATATATTTGACATGGCTGACTCGATACAACACTATGGTATTGAATTGCTTAATTTAATAATTCTCTTGTAAAATTTAAAGTTTTTAAATTTTAAGTTTTTAAATTTTAATAGGACCAGACCAGCTCTGTCCATCCGAGACTCACTTAGCGTGGAAACTCGATCAAGCGGTCAAGTTGAGAGCAAACGATGAGGAGATTGCTTCAGATCCTCCAATATCCGTTTTGACTGCATTCAAAAAGGTTGCTGAGAAGTATCCTGATAGGATTGCTCTCGGTATGTTATTAACAGCAAAATATAAATAAAATGAATTAATTTAACTTTCAATGAAATCACCTTCTTGTGATAATTATGAATTTATATGGGTTAAATGCAATTTACAGTTTACCCCGACAATGACGTTGAAGATATTTATACCTACAAAAGATACTACGAATCTGTCATCCATGTTGCGAAAGCATTTATTAAGGTTTTTAATTGGTATATTCTTATAAATCAATGTTATTGATCCATAAATAAATATTAAAATTGTGGCTAATTTATTTGTATAAATTATTTCACACATAAATGTAAGTCAAAGCTCCATTCTTATTTTTTAAAATTAAATTTATAATTCTGTAAAAAGCTAGGACTTGAAAGTTCTCATGGAGTTGGATTAATTGGTTTCAATTCGCCTCAGTGGTTCATTTCCTACCTTGGGACAATATTTGCTGGGTAAATTAGAAAGTTCCTACATATTTGGAATATTGTTTCATATGCAATTTAACTACAAATAGCCTAACAAAATATTCAGCAATGTAAAGTTACCTCCTCATCAATTTCATAATAATTGTATCTTTGGAGAAATAGTGAAACAGATTTGGTTGGAAACAATGTTTGTTTCTTGAATCAGCGGCGTGACTGCTGGCTTCTCTCGCAAGGGCTTTGGAAAATATGTCACACATTTAGCAGTCCACGCCAGATGTAACATAATGATCGTTGGGGATGATAAATTTCTGCCAAGTGTTTTGGAAATGGCTGACAACCTGCCACATCTTAAAGCAATAATTCAGTACAATGGAGAACCAAAGGGAGGGTCAAGAAAGGTTTATTCGGTATGTTCAACATGCTCAATTTTTATGTTCATAAAACGTAATGCTGCAGTTTTATAATAAATGCGTTAATTCGTAAAAGTTCAGTAACATATTTATTCTAAATTATTATTAAATAACACATCGATCAAAGGTTTTATTCATTTTTATTTGTTAATTATTTATGAAAATCAATGGATTGTAATAGATTTATGAAAAATCAATTCCTCTTAACAGTGGAACGAAATCATGAACATGAATGTTGACGATTGTGAAGATGAACTTAAGAGGAGAATCCTGAACATAGCACCAAACAAGTGCTGCTCTCTTTCAACTTCTGTAGGCACCTATTTTCTGCAGATTGCACAGCGTAATCATTCACCTTCGATTTGTTTTAGTCAGGTACAACTGGGAAACCCAGATGGATAATGCACAGCCATGACACTGTAAGTGTGATGCTCTTAATTTATTATTCATCATTCTCACTTCATATCTCACCTAAAACTGAAGCTTTGTGTTATATGGCTACAAAAATAAACTCTTTTTTGAAATGATTAAATGTTAGCCATAAAATCAGAACATTGGTACATCTCTTAAATATCCACTATTGATATTAGATTCTTTGGGCATTGAAATCTTTTCTGTCCTTTGTCAATGAAAAGGAAACACATCCCCCTGATGTAATTGTTTCTTTTCTTGATCTTTGTTCCTTGACGGCAATTGTTACGGACATATATTGGCCTTTGGTGTGCAATGGAGGTACTGTTTACTTTGCCAAGCGTGATGCTTTGGAGGTTAGGAATAAAATACTTCTAGCTTAATCTGATCTTAATATTATGTTTTGCTAGTTTGAGTTATAATAATCAAGAATTTAGTGGTTATTTCAAATATTATAAAATTTTCCAACTCATAATTTAAGAATTGTTTTGTTTAGAAATCATTAGTTGAAACACTAAAAATAACCAGACCAACTGTCTTTGTCGCATATCCCATAATTTATGAACTGATCATGAGTTCATTTCTGGAGTCTGATGAAAACAGAAACATCGTTGAAAAAAATAATTTCCAAACGTTTCTCAAGAAAGAGTTTAGCTTTATAATTCATCTTTAAATTACTAGTGCAACATATGCAAAATTTCAATACATATAATTTTTTTTTTTAGAAAAAATGTTGAAACGAAGTCCACCACGAGTTTTAAAAATTTGGCATCTCACATAGGTTTGGACCGATGTCGTTTCGCAACTGTTGGCGGAAAGGCATGTAAGGAGGAGGTTCACGAATTCTTTCTGGCATTGGACATTCCACTTTTGCAGTTGTATGCGATGTGTGAAACATGTGAGGAGAGGTCAAATTAACCTTTGAAATCAAGTTTAGCCAATCTAGTCAAACTTAATGTGCTAAACAACGATCATGTATTAACAAGTTTACTGTTATTTTTACAACTTTAATAGAACACCTAACAACATTAATTTGATCAGAATGTCTTTCGATAACTAAGATTGATGTCGTTTAAGCTTGCATTACAACAAACTTGAAGTCAAACTTCAAAGTTAACAACGTTGGACACGTGATCCCAGGAATCCGTTTGAAATTTCAGCCAGCATTTGATGGGGAAAATACTGAAGTAACACTTGCAATGATTTATTGTAACTAAAGCCAAAATTTTAAAATTCATAAAATAACTTTTATTTATTTAATTTTGTAAAGATCTGTCTATATGGTCGAAATATCTTCATGGGTTACTTATGTGATGAGGAGTCCACCAAGAATGTTTTTGATGAAGAAATGTGGTTCCATACTTCGGATATGGGAAGCTTTGATGAAAATGGAATGATGAACCTCTTTGGACGTGTAACTGGTAAAAAAAACGTTTTCTTGACATTTATGATTTTTCAATGCATAAATTAACATTAAACAAATTTTAATTTTAGACATAATAATTCAAAGAGATAATCGAACAATACGCCCTCTGCTAATAGAAAAGATTATAATGGAGCAGATGCCTTGTCTCAGTCATTGCGTTGTTGTGGGTGAAGACGAAAACTTTCTAAACGTCCTCCTTGTTTTCAAGGTTTCTTATATAAATAAAGTTATTAATAAATTTGATAAAATAAATTATATTGATAAATGGATACGTATATTCTTATAACTTTAATTCCAGACAAAGTCTGATCCAGAAAGCGGTGAACCAACAGATTTTCTTGATCAACCAGCTGTGGACTGGTGTCGTAACCTTGGCATAAATACAGAGTCGGTTAAACTCCTAGATTGTCTTTTATGAAAAATTTTGAATACTTTTACTTTTACAACACGAAATTATCTGACTTATGAATAATTCCAATTACAATTCACTTTTATGTAAAATGTTTCTATACCTTCACTTATAATAAATCAGTGCATCCTTTTTCCAATAGGAAATTATCTGACTTAGCCAATTTAAAGGATGCCCGCATAGCAGAGGAAATTCAGAAAGTGATCGACAAGACCAATGAACAGGCAGAATCGGAATATATGATGATTCACAAATGGAAGATACTATCGAGAGATTTCTCCGTAACTGGAGGAGAACTGGGTATACTTTTAGACAGAAATTTGTTGAAGACTTGTCAGTTTATAGTAAATAAAAGTTTATTTTAATGAACAGTCAAATTTATTAGTGTTGATAAAAAAGATTTTAATATGACCATTAAATAGGTCGTTGATTACCTAGTAATAAATGATGTTTAAATATATAAAACATTTGTTTCTATTAAGGTGCCATGATGAAACTGAAGAGAAGTGCTATCAACCAGTTGTACAAGAAAGAAATACTTGAGTTTTATAAGTAAATCTACTGAAACTTAAACTTACATATTATGTTTATGATTTTGAATTGCATTGGTTTCCTGCTGTTTGTTATACCTTCCGCATTCCTGATTCTTATAATTTAAACTTGAACAGGGAGACTAAGCGTTTTAATTGAATATGCAATTTTAATTAATTTTAATTCTCACTTTCTAAGTAATAAACATACATGAACATAGTCCTTCTTTTTGTATGTTAAATTATTTCTCTAAATTTATTCTCAATCCAGATTTTACTCCTCTATATCTTCATCCACTAAAGATGTAATTCAATTGCACACTCGTCTTTTCATTTTACTTTATTGTTTAAAACATCTTATGGACATTTATTTGTTGCTCGGAATTGAAATAGTTTTATAATGTCAGTCGGATGGCGAAAGCGTGAGCTTTCTTAATACTGGCCCTTTGAATTTATTCGAATTTACTTCAATGCTTTTGCTTTGTATATGTCAGCATGTTTGTCCAAATCAATAAAATTGAAAAACAAGGCAATAAGTTTCAAATTGCAGCCAGATTGGTCATTTTCGATACTAATTAATTTCAGTATTAGTCTTCTTTCAAATGCATGAAAACAGTACATGTTAACATAGGTTCTTTAACAAAACAAACTAATACTAAACTACTCAACTCAACCTTAAACTCTAAGGCTGATCCTCATACATCAATTACCAATATCAATGCAGGAACATAAAAGACAAATGGACCAATTAAAAGATGGAACGCAATATGTAGAACTTATAAGAATTGTTAAATAATAGCTAAAGAATGCTAAATATCATTAAAGGATTAATAACATTATTAATATCATTCCAAAAATTAAAAATGGTAGCGTCATCAGCAAGTAATAATAATTTAAACGGAACCCTGACGTACACCTTAATCAATAATAGTATCATCAGAAAGATTACTATTGAAAAATTGTCCCTTGACTCAGACAAATAATTAGATAACCAATTTAAGACAAAACCCCTAAGACCATAATATTTAATGATTTAATGATTTGTGATGACTGAAGGCATTAAAAGCCTGGGCGGAAACACGGCTAGTGTTTTGGCGTGTCAGCTGGCTCAGAGGGTAGCGTACCTATCATTATCAAAAGCGTTTTTGCAACTCAAGGATCAAATCAAGAACATAATCATAAAAACTAATAGCATCGGAAGCAACAGCTTGAAACCATAATAATGTCGTGTAAGCATTAAATTTGCAAAGATGAATGCCATGTCTCAGTCATTGCGTTATTGTGGGGGAAAAGACAGCTGTTGAGTTTATGGGTGGCCTTCAATTTTTGGAGTTTAATGAAAAAAAAATGAGACTAATTTTATTAGCTGCATTAGAAACAAACTTATAATTAAAGTTCGTCCATGTAGATATTTATATTTATAGTTAGATAGATAGATAGATAGATAGATAGATAGATGGATAGATGGATAGATAGATAAATAGAAAGATAGATTTTTGTAGATCTAGAAACAAATGATCTGAAAATGATTTACTTGATATTAATCTAATTTAAAATGGGACGTCACAGTTGAATGCATTAAAAATTACACCGGCCCATGCAATTTATTAATAAATTCTCGACTACATTGAAGATGAGAAAAGTCAGATAATTAGTTTCAAAGCATATTTTGATATGGCTAACTCAATACGTCATCACGGTATTGGAGTTATGTGTTGATAACTCTTTAATCAAATTACAGATTTTTAAATTCAATAATTGCAATAGGACCAGACCAGCTCTATCCATCCGAGACTCGCGTAGCATGGAAACTCGATCAAGCTGTCAAGTTGAGAGCAAACGATGACGATATTGCTTCTGATCCTCCAGTATCCGTTGTGACTACATTCAAGGAGGTTGCTCAAAAGTATCCTGACAGGATTGCCCTTGGTATGTAAAACAAAAATGTCTTACATTAGATTTACAATTTTATGAATTTTTGGATTTATTTGGATTAAATCCGATTTCCAGTGGTCTGTTACAATGACGTTGAAGACATTTATACCTACAAAAGATATTACGAATCTGTCATCCATGTTGCCAAGGCATTTATCAAGGTTTCAAATTAGTTAATGTTCATAAATCAAAACTTTATTAATAATAAATCTAGTTATTAATAATTAATACACTTTAATTAATTATAATAATAATTCCAAACCAAAATTTAAGTTTAAGGCTTTGCGATATCATTCTCATAAAAATTTATACTTCTGCAAAAGCTTGGACTTGAAAGTTCTCATGGACTGGGAATAATTGGTTTAAATTCGCCTCAGTGGTTCATTTCCTACCTTGGGACGATATTTGCTGGGTAAATTAGAAATTCTTTATTACATAATATTATTTAATATGTCATGGAATATAACATTAATTAGTTTAAGAAATTAAATCTTTTTTAAAATACTTTATTTTGCAAATTCAGTGGTGTAACAGCTTGTTTTTCCAACAAGGGAATTAAAAAATTCCTCTCACATTTGGATATCGATGCTACATTTGACATAATGGTTGTCGGAGATGATAAGTTGTTGCAAGATGTTCTGGAAATGGAAGATAGGTTGCCACACCTTAAAGCAATTATTCAGTACAGAGGACAGCCAAAGGAAAGTTCTAGAAAGGTTTATTCGGTAAGCACTACTTATCGTTAAAATGTGTAAAAATGCAAATAACAAAAAAATGTTGCTTTCATTTTGTAAATGTAATAATTCGCATGCTTAAAAAATCAAATTTTATCTTTGGAATGCAAAATATTAAATATAAATTCATTCATTAAAATCATTGCAACCAATTGAAATAAAATACATTAGAATATTTCCATATTATTTTATTTTTGTCTTCAAAATAAACAAATCATCTTATCAGTGGAGTGAAATCATGAACATGAATGTTGACGATTGTGAAGATGAACTTAAGAGGAGAATCATGAACATAGCACCAAACAAGTGTTGTTCCATCATGACTAGCGTAAGCATCGAATTTCTAGTAAATACGTGTGATGATCATTCATCTTTGCTTTGTTTTGTTGTTGTTTTAGGCAGGTACAACTGGGAAACGGAAATGGATCATGCACAGTCATGACAGTGTAAGTACGTCATCTATTTGTTGAGGTGTCTATTGCAAAATAGATTCAGAAATACAAAGCAGCTAAGGTTTCATAGAAGCTCTCAACAGAAACAGGCAATTCTCAGGCCTTCCTAAGGGGTTCTCAAGCTAATTCACTGCCCATTATGTAATATCCTTTTGACACTCTCCTCACTCTTTTTCTATAATTCTATCCTCGATCCTCTCTAAACTTGCAAACCTTTCTTTCAGCACTGACACTTTTCCTTCCACCTTTAAGAAGGCTCACGTGCCCCCCCCCTTCTAAAAAAGCCAAACCTTGACCGAAGCACGCCAGCCAATTAAAAACCTATTTCTAACCTCACTACAACGTCCAAATTACTTGAAAGACTCATTTTCTCTAGAATCTGTCCCCATATTACAACATCCTCCAATTTCTCTTTATTCCAATTTACCAACAGACCTGGATTGTTTACAGAAACAACTGTTTTGCACATCTTCATCAATCTCTGACATCTGTGATGGAGGCAATTGCGTTGCAATTGTAGGCCTCGACCTCTTGGCTGCCTTTGATACTGTCAACCACCCGATACTGTTGGAGAGACTGTTGCTTCCTCGTCCCATTTCGCTGGCACCCTCCTTTCTTCCTCAAACACTCTCAAGTTTTTTAGTGTTATATTTGATTTGCACCTCATCTAAAGAACATTCCGACTCCATCGTCAAATGCTGCAATCACATCATCATCAGTAAGAGTGGTTATTACATACATCCAGGTCTTCTTAAGTTGAGAATCTTGACCACAATAAATAATTGTTATGTTATCTGTGCAATCCGGCTTATCCGTCCGCTACTTTCCGTCGACACAACCTCTGCCCTTAGACGCAGCCTCGTACTCTCTCGTCTAGATTACTACAATTCTCTTCTTTAAGGTATATCTGCTTCTTTATTACATTCTTTACAACGTATCCATAACAAGTTTGCCAAGCTAATTCTTCTCAATAGTACGGACTGCCTGAAACAATTACAATGGTTGTAGATTCACAGTCGTATCACCTTTAAAAATCATCCTCACACTCTAGCGACATCCACCGACACTATCTTTACCTTGTTATCCATCACCTCTTCAGGACTTCATTCGACAGCGAGAACACGGGGCGCTTCTGACGCTATACGCACGTATAGCGCCTTAAAAATTAATAATAATAATTATTATGTGAAGAAAATTGACTTCAGATTCTTTGGGCAATGAAGAATTTAATAACTTTCATCAAAGAAAATGAAACATATCCGCCTGATGTAATTGTTTCTTTCCATGATCCTTATGCCTTCACTGCAATCGCTATGGACATATATTGGCCTTTGTTGTGCAACGGGGGTACTGTGTACTTTGTCAAGCGTGTTGGTTTAGAGGTTAGGAATAAAAACTTTAAATTTCAATATAGTGTAATATTATTAAAATTATAGACATCATTCAATAACAGCTAGTTAAATATGAAATAAGGTAACATATTTTCATATTTTATCTGATAATTCAAGAATTGCTTGTTTCAGATATTGTTAGTTGAAACACTAAAAAAAGTCAGACCAACTGTCTTTGCTGGATATCCCTTTATTTATGAGTTGATCATGAATTCATTTCTAGACTCCGAAGAAGGCAAAAGCATCATCAAGGAATATAATCTATCCTGGACTGTGAAAGATAATCAACAAAAGTCCTCAAAAAATCGGCTAAATAACAAAAATAAAATAAAAAATTGCCAAATTTAGTTAACAAAAGCCATATCAACATTTTTAACATCATTAGTAACAGTTCAATTTATATTCAGGAATAATGAAACAACCAAGTTCAGGCAGGATAATGGCCTGAAAAAGTTGGCATCTTGCATAGGTTTAGACCGATGCCGTTTTGCTAGTGTAGCTGGAAAGACATGTAAACAAGAGGTTTATCAATTCTTTCTGTCACTAGGAATTCCTCTGGTGCAGTTGTATGCCATGACTGAGACAGGTTAAGGAAGTTCAAAAGTTAATCTTGCAATTAGTTATCTAACCAAATGGCCTATACATTTCAGCAAGTTCGTTGCTAGTACACCTAACAACATAATTGGAAATGCTATGTAAACTGATAACCAACAGTTTTATTATTATATTTAGCATGCGTTGCAACAAACTTGACATCCAACATCAACGTTAACAACGTTGGACATGTAATCCCAGGAATACGTTTGAAACTTCAAGAAGCTTTAGATGGTAAAAAAACTGAAGTTTGTAAAGTTTACATTGATTCACTGTGCATCAAGATGAAATTATTAATTTTAAAAATAACTAAGTTATTTTCAAATTATAAAGATCTGCTTATTTGGTCGAAATATATTCATGGGATATTTAAGTAATGAGCAGTTAAACAAGAAGGTTTTTGACGAGGAAATGTGGTTCCATACTTCTGATATTGGAAAGTTGGATGAAAATGGTATGCTGAATCTAGCTGGACGTATAGATGGTAAAAAAAAATATTCATTTGCTAATTGGGACTTTTCAAAATAAAAATATTAATATTGAATAAATCACAATTTTAGATGTAATAATTCAACGTGATAATCGAACAGTCTTTCCTCTGCCGATAGAAAAGATGATATTGGAGCAGATGCCATGTCTCAGTCATTGCGTTGTTGTTGGTGAAGACAAGGATTTTCTAAATGTCCTCCTTGTTTTCAAGGTTTCTTAGATAAATCAAATTATTATTAAAATAAATAAATATTAGTAACTTATATCGCAAAAAGGCTCGATACATTCATATCACTTGCATTCCAGACAAAGGTTGATCCAGAAAGCGATGAACCAACAGACTTTCTTGATCAAGAAGCTTTAGACTGGTGTCGTAACCTTGGCATAAATACAGAGTGAGATTCTCTTGGCATAAGTCATTTTAATTTAACATTTCTTATTACAAAACATACAATGTATGGCGTGAAAGTTGGCCGAGCGGGCAGCGTTATGGCGGTAGAGGCAACACTCGTAATATGTCGTGTTCGAAACCCAGCCTGCACTTGGGAAGAAGCGCTATATAAATGGTTACAAGAAGTATTTCTCACTCTATACATTTGGCGTTTTATAAATGATACGTAGATAAATAGATGATAAATTTACGTACAATTACAATTCACTTCTATGAAAATTATTTTTATACCTTCACTTAAATAATTCAGTGTATTCCTTTTACAATAGGAAATTATCTGACTTAGCCAATTTAAAGGATGCCCGCATAGCAGAAAAAATTCAGAAAGTGATCGACAAGACTAATGAACAAGCAGTATCGGAGTGGATGATGATTCACAAATGGAAGATAATTCCGAAAGATTTTTCCGTAGCTGGAGGAGAACTAGGTATTATTTTAAGACAGAAATTTGAAGATCATATTAGTTTAAAGTGGATAAATGTTTGAGGCTAACTCTATTTTAATGAACGTCAAATTTATTAATACTACTGATAAAAATTTTAATTTGGCCATTAAATAACATTAATCAACAAGAAATGATGTTTAATGACATTAAACGCATATTTTTATTAAGGTGCCATGATGAAACTGAAAAGGAATGCCATCAACCAGATGTACAGAAATGAAATACTTGAGTTTTACAACTGAATTTATGAAGACAAGAATTTTTTTGCGATTTTGAATGGCTGTGGTTTTCTGGCCCCATTTTAAATCTATTAATACTATGCCTTCCTCATTCATATTTCTTATTATTTATCCATGATCATTGAAATTAAGCATTTTAATTGAGTAATTAACATTCTAAAATGTAGGAAAATAAAAGACAAACAATTATAGGATATATGTACAACTTATGAGATTTTTTAATGGTTGTTGAATATTAAAGTATTATTAATAAAGTTGTAAAGAAAAGAGATACTCGTTTTACAACTAAATCTATCGAGATATGCATTAATTTTTTATATTTGAATTATTTTGTTTTGAATTAACCAGAATGGTTTTTGTTTAAATTTGACTATATATGCCTCATTGTTTCTTATTAAATACATCTTTGTATCTTTGATCATAGGGCTCGAAAGTCCAGCTTTGCCTGATTTCTACTTATATTAAATATGTCATTTTAGGTAAAAATTATTTTTCCCGAGTTAGCTATCAAAGAACTTGACAAGAATTCTGAAACGTGTCGAGTGATATTTTCTTGATCAAGAAGCTGTGGACTGGTGTCGTAACCTCGGTGTGAATACAGAATCGGTTGTCTTAAATGTTTCCTGATAAATATATCACTTTATACTTAACATTTCTAAGATGTAATTATTTAATAATTTTTAACGTGTAATTATGTAATAATGTTTAAGATGTAATTATAGTTTCCTATTGTTTATTTCAACATTTTTAATTTTACTTTTTCCAGCAGGAAATTGTCTGATTGAGCCAGCTTAAAAGATGTCCGCATTGCTGGAGAAATTCAGAAAGTAATCGACAAGACCAATGAACAAACAAATGCGGAATGCGAAATTATTCACAAATGGAAGATACTTCCAAGAGATTTTTCCGTGGCAGGAAATGAACTTGGTAGGTTTAAAATCTGTTATTTATTTTTTAGTTTGCATTAATTTCAAATTATTATCTTTATTTAGTATCAAATTGCTTTGAGTTATTGCATGTTATTATCTTTATGTTTAAATATCTAAAATTTATGCAATATTTCAAATCAAATATTTATTAACTGTAATTTAATAATAGTAACAGTAGATTTAGTAAATATTATAATATGTACAAATAATAAATATTTGTATATATTGTAAATCTTGTATATATATATATATATTGTCTTGTGTTTAAAAATATTATTGTTAAAAAATATGCTAAAAATAGATTATCTTTTAACAAAAAAAAATATGTTTAATGATTTTTTTTAATTATTTTAAAAAAACAAGGTCCCACGATGAAACTGAGGACAAGCGTGATCAACCAGATGTACGAGAATGAAATATCAGAGTTTTACAACTGAATTTCTCGGGACATTAAATCCTCGAATTTATAATTATTTGCTTTTATCACATGCATTTTCGCTTAGTTTCCTGTTGTAGATAATACATTGAATTGTATTCCTTCAAAGCTGATAATTGTATCCTGACCTTTAATGATGACCTATCATTTTATATCTTGTCGATGCGTGACTTTTTGAGGTTTTGGTCGTTTTTCTGACTTGGCTTTCAGTTGAATTGATTAGCCTCGGTGCAGTTGAATTTATTTTTAAGGATGACATTGATTTTTTTTAATGTGTTTGAAGCATCTTTTTGAAATAAATTCGTAACTTTACCTACTGTACTTTGTTTCAAGTTGCTACTTTCAGAAAGTTTAAACAAGCTGTTTTTGTGAAATTAATTTTCCAAATCGCCTGAGCTCATGAAATGGCAGAATCCAGACAGGGTACAGATAATTTCTTGGAAAAGTTATAAAACGGAATTTAAAAATCAATTAAATGTGATGTTGTTTTTTTACACTAGTAAATATTAATTAAAATCATTTTTAACTATCTCAAAGGACCGGATGGAATTCTTCCTGCGACCAATTGGACAACTACCTCGGTGCACGAACCAGTACTGTTACGGTCGGGCGGTGTAAGAGTATTTCCAACGAAGCCGATGTCAGTAATCACAGCTTTTAGCAGGGTGTCTCATGAATGGGCTAATAACACTGCCATCGGTATGTCTTATTACAATTGCAAGGTATTACAATTGCTAGATTTACAGGTTTACCGGTTATTTGATTAAAGTTTTAATTAATATTCTTATTAATTTTGTTGCTACAGTTGATTCATACAACGATGTCGAGGAGTCATATACCTACAGGAGGTATTACGATTCAGTCGTTCATGTGGCAAAGGCATTTATAAAGGTTTTTTTTTTTTGACGGATCATAACTGAAACCATGGAAAGTAATTGAAGAGCATTAGAATTGTGATTAGACCAACAATTGGAATAAAATAAAAGACTTTACATTTCAAGGCAAACTTTTTTGCCACAATTTCAGTTAGGAATGCAGCCTCATGAAGGTGTTGGGATAATCGGTCACAATTCTCCCCAGTGGTTTATTTCTCATCTATCCTCAATTTTTGCTGGGTAAAGGACATGTTTAGATCCTGGTATTATTACAGGTTAACCAATTAAAATGGTTATTTTTGCACAACCAGTGGTGTTTCTGTCGGTTTGCATGTCAACGATTCAGCTGATACCATCTACTCTACGGTAGAGATGGCCGAATGCAGTGTGATTGTTGTTGAGGATGCAGAACAGCTGCAGAAAGTCTTAAAAGTCTCGCGTGGTCTGACCCAAGTCAAGGCAATCGTTCAGTACAGAGGACAATTGCTGACAAAACAGTCAAATGTGTACACGGTCGGGGTTTTACAAACATGACTTGAATCACTTGACTTTTTTAATTAACTCATCTAGATGAATTTACATTTATAACAGAAATTCGTAAAATTCTTGTTTTGTTTTTTGTAATTATAAAGATAAATTGTTTTAGTCAAATGTACTTATTTTAATTTAAAATGTAAAACTTAAATTAAATTACTTGGTTGTGCCTCTAAATTTGAACCACCAATTTGTCCTGGTAATCTTTTAAAAACGACAGTGGGATGAAATCCTAGAGATGAACCTGGACGATTTTGAAGATGAACTCAAGAGGAGAATCTCGAACATTGCACCAAACAAGTGTTGCGCTGTCATCCCTACAGTAAGATTTCCATTAATTATTTACATCGAATTTACAACCAATTACCGATAATTGATTTCAAAATTCATCGTAGTCGGGAACAACCGGAAAGGCGAAACTGGTCATGCTCAGCCATGACAACGTAAGAAAAAGATGTCATTTATTACTGAATTTTCACCATATATATATATATATATATATATATATACATATTTTAATAGTTTTAGTTACTGCTACAGTTTTTCATTCTTTTGATATGTTAATTTTTTTTTCAAAAATATTTGCAACGATATTCCACATTTCAGATAATTTGGACGGTGAATACCTTTCAAGCCTGCGCCAATGAAGGAAAACCCATTACTCCAGTTTCCATTGTGTCTTTCGAACCTTTGAATGCAGCTCGTGTTCTCTTAACGGATGTGTACTTGACCATGCTCTCCGACGGTGGAACTGCTTATATAGCGCAACCTGTAATGATTCATCAATTGCTTTGCTTATTATAATCCATTTATAGTTCATATCCATCTCTTTTAATTTGTACTCACTTTTAGGGGGAATTTTTGAAAGCATTCAAGACAGTGAAACCTACAGTACTAGTGACACCTACAAAAACGTGGGAAGTAATCATGGAGTATGTCCTACAATACGAAGAAAGTAGCCATACAATCAAGAAGCAGTTCCTATCCTGGGCAAGGAATGTCGGATACAGCAAGTACTTGTCTGAGCAGTCGGGGTAATTTTGAACGCGTGAATCCGCAAACTTGAGGAATTCAAGAAGCACATTTAAAAAAAAATTATTCCAGCTTGGACAATCCACCCATGTTCAGCATCGCCAAACACCTGGCTCTCAACGGAGTGACCAAGGAAATTGGACTAGACAGGTGCAGGATGGCTGCTAGTGGAGGTGTTCCTTGCAAAAAGAATGTCCTTAAATTCTTCCAGGGTCTTGACATTCAAATTCTCGAGAGTTACGGGATGACCGAATGTTGTGAGTGTTTGAAAAAAACTTTTCATTTTGCAAAATTCCATCAGTTAATTTACTTGATTAGTTAAAGCCGGCTTGTTTATTAATTTATCAAGTTATATAAAGGATAAACAAATCGACGTTGACTAATTATGATAAATTATGCAACAACAGCAGGAATGTCAGTCAACCTGCCATCGAATAACAAGATTGGAACCGCAGGCAGAACCCTACCTGGCATGCAGGTGAAACTCAGAAGAATTTTTGATGAAAATACAGGTGACGAGGTACATCTCAAGAATTGTGTGAATGAATTAAAGCTTATTATCATCAACATATATAAGATTTTTTTAGCTCGGTAATTTAGCTAAGATAGTAATTGTAATTTCTAACGTAATATGTTGTTACAGATAATGTGCAATGGTAGAAGCGTATTCATGGGATATTTAAAAGACGAATCAGGAACATTGAAAGCTTTTGATAAAGAAATGTGGTTCCATACTCAAGATTTGGGCAGCATGACAGAAGATGGATTTTTGAAAATTTATGGACGCATTCAAGGTTTTAATTATAATTATAATATCAATAATTACAGATATTAATAATATTGGTAATAATAAATTTATTTGCTGAACAGTATTAGCATAATACAACTGACCTTTTTAATAATAATGATAATATTAGCAACGATTTAATGTAATATGACAGCGTAATCAACCAAGTTAATATGGTCACGATATCAAGACGATATTAATTATTTAAAATAACTTATTTTTACTTATTAAGCCAAAAATCATGACATTACCATGACATTTTTTAACTTCTAAATTCTTTGCTCATCTTTTAGATTTGGTTATCCTACAAACAGGCAGTTGCATCAACCCTTATCCTATCGAGAACAGAATCTTGAAGAAGCTCCCATGTTTGAGCCATTGTGTTTTGGTAGGAGAACGCAGGCAGTACTTGTCAGTGCTTTTGGCAATAAAGGTAACATTTGGTTAACGTTGCCTTTTGCAATACAATATATATAGTATAGTATGATGCGTAATGTAAAAATAAAAATTATAAATTATAAATTATTTCTGTAAGTTGTTCAAGTTAATGAATTGCGTTTTATCTTAGAACGAATGAGATTGATTTTACACTTTTTCAAACACTTTATTTAAGATTTTTTTTTAAATTATTTAAAATTATTTTCGTAGACTGAAAAGAAATCTACTGGTAAACCAACTAAGGCTCTTCATCCATTCGTCCTGAGCTGGTTACGCAGCATTGGCAGCGATGCAGCGTGAGCCACAATTTGCAGAAATAACATTTAATATATTACTAAACAACAACATAATCACATACAAAAATCTTTTATTTTATATTTAGAATAAAACTCCATTTTTATTTCAGAAAGTTAGCCCACCTCACGAAATCAAGAGACCCGCGTGTGACGCGTGCAATCCAGGAAACGATCGACAAAGTCAACGAAAAGGCCCCGTCTGACAAAGAGCGCGTCAGGAAATGGACAATCTTGCCGAAGTACTTTTCCATTCCGGGAGGAGAACTCAGTAATATAAAAATATTTCAGTTGTATTGAAAATTAGTGAAAGCGGCTGTAGGAAGTGCCAAAATGTTTTTATTTATTACGTTTTGTGTCGACGAGGTAACCATGCTAAAGACAAAATATTTCCTCGTTCAGCCAGATCTATGAAAGTAAGAAGAGAAGAGGTTTTCAAGATCTACGAAGAGGAAATCAGAGAACTGTACGAAGATTGAAATTACTTTTAATTTATTTACAACATTAACAACGTTATTCTTGGGATATGGGAAATATTTAATTACAGTTATCGCATTTAAAATATATATGATGGTATGGTGTCATATTAAATACGACATTATTGTCACGCAGTTAAAAGTTCGAAATGACGAATGAATTTAATACCTATTAAATGGCATAACCTGTTATTTTATTCAAGTATAAATATAAAAATGTAATTTTCTTTGTCGCCCAATAACATCTGTAAACATTAAGACAGTAAACATCTCAGACAGATAAAAAAAAATGCCTGCTAATGCACTAAAACTCTTCGCTGTAGCTTTCATCGCTTGAACCTTCGAGAAGCGAGTCAAGTCCTTCCGCATCAACATCATTATCACCACCATCCATTTCTTCATCACCCGAAAGTATTTCAATCTCTGAAAGTTTCCGACTTGTTTGAATTGGTACCTCCGGCATTTCCTCATCAGAGTCGCTATTAGCAGGGTTCTTGTCGAGCGTGTTTCCAGTGGAGTGCTCGAATTCTTCATCTTCGCTTTCTCCTCCTAAAACGATATCGTCGTTTAGTACCGAGGCTGTCAAATTTTCAACATTTGGAGATCTTCTAGCGAACGAATCCATTCCTGTTAGGGTTGTGTTTGGCGAACGATTGCCAGAATTCCTGTTGAGAATTCTTGAATCATCAGAGTTTGAGTAAGAATCATTTTCCTCTTCGCTTTTTATTCCTAATGACAGCCTTACCTGAGGAGCATCACTGTCTAAATCCTCAAGTTCCCAATCTTCCTGGTCAACTGATTCCAATCCGGCTAAATTCCTGTGGCCGAAAGTGGAGCCCTCGTTTGAACCTGCGATTCTCGATGCATTAGAAGATTCTTCGATGCAAAAGGTTTCGCCAAATGCCTTTCTGTTTGGAGATCTGGCATCTGCAAGGATTGGCATTTCTTCGTCTGAATCAGATTCAGTCAGATCGACAGTTACGGTTTTTACAGAAACGGCCAAATGAACTGGCGTACCGCAGTTCGTGCAGCAAACAGTTGCTTTTAACCTGTCCTTGTAGAAATTCTTAGGCTTAGCCTTTGATTTAGACTTTGAGACTTTGTTCTCGAAAATTTTGGCTTTCTCCTGAACTTTCATATTTCCAAGAATTGCTTAATTGCTTTATTTAATTTAAAATGTAAAATTGCTTGTAAAATATTGCTCGTTGATGATGTTTGCTCGTTCTCAATAAAGTCAATGAAAAGATTCTAAATAGAATATTTATGTAGAATAATTAGTTTTAAATATAATTAATTATTAATCAAAATTTAAATAATTAGTTTTAAAATGTAATTAATTAATAATTAAAATTGATGTAATTATAGCTCCTGTTTCCTAGGACTCCAAAATTACTCGATAATAAAACACTCTAAGATAACAGTCATTCCGAACAAAAATATAAAAATTAAATTATGTTGTTAATTTTTACTGCAAAGTGTATATTGAAAAATATAATAAAATATGAATTTTGATATATGAGTTTGTCCATTTGAAAACACAAAATTGGGACAAAGTTCCCAACATATGAAATATATGAAGGTATGTGAAAGAAGTTTAAAAATCAAAAGCCTTAAAATCAGCAGTTTATTATGTTGTAAAATAATTTCATCATTTTAACTTTTAATTTTAAAAAAGTTATTGTCTACAAATTTATTTGCTTCACTTAATAAGCATTATTTCAAACATTCGTGACTTAAATAATGCTATCCTCTATTAAAATATTTTCCGATAGAAAATTTTTCTTAAAAATGTTTATTTACTGTTTTAAAATTAAACAAAGTTAAAACAAAAAGCATACTGAATAAGGCTGTGCCAACATCACGGAGTAAGAGCGATATTCTCGAAAGCTGCAAAATCGAAAGCGTGCATCAAATTCACGGCACATTTTGGCACGAATTCCCAACTGAGAAATAATCCTTTGTACCTCGTGTGCTCGAGCCGCCCCAGTTGTTCTGACTGGCGAAGTAAACTTGGCCTGCACTTGAACCTGGACTTTTCTGGTAAAGGATTTCTTAGTCCTGCACAGGGGTAAGAAATCGGTCTGTTCATTTTCTGTGGTGTCAGAATCAAAGGCTTGAAGTCAAATGGTGAAGGGTAATCATCCTTTTCTGTCGACCATTCCAAGTCCAGTGGATGTTGCGACCTACAAGCTTTTTTAGGAGAATGCCAGTAATCTAGACGAGACATGGTTTTCTCATAATGTGCATCTCTTGGCCAGTTTGAGTGGCTAGGACCTTCTGAGTATTTTAGACAGTCATTTTCTCCGTCAGTGACGCTTTCTACAGATATTACATCGTTTGCATGTTTCGTCCTTAAGTCTACCAGCCTTGGCATTTCATTGGCACGTAAATGCATCCCTGATCTCGTAGAGTTGTTCTTGTTGGAAGCATTACATTCGTAAGAACCTTCGTCACAAGTTAAGTCTACCAGCATTTCATTGGCACGTAAATGCATCCCTGATCTCGTAGAGTTGTTCTTGTTGGAAGCATTACATTCGTAAGAACCTTCGTCACAAGAGGCTTCTGACTCTTCTTCATCATCGTCATCATCATCATTATCATTATCATTATCATCGTCATCATCATCACTGCAGAATATTCTTTGAACGGGGTCTTGTTTTGTAGAATTCGAGTAATCTATGTCTTCATCATCTGAACCATCACTTGTTAAATCGACAAAATCACGACAGTTACTTCCTTCAAGCTCTTCAGTGTCTGACGAGATGTAGGAACATCGATTGTCCTGAACACCCGAGTTTTGACCGAAAACCAGTGCCTTTATTTTGTCGCTGCGGAAATGTTTTGTCCTTTTGACTTTGTAGACCTGAGATTCCTCCGAACAGTTGTGATGAAATGTGTATTTCCTCTTAGGCTTGTGAGAAGATCTCATATTTATTTTTGGAATTATGATTTTATTGTTTTGTTTTTTTTTGTAATTATTTAGAAAATATTTTTTAAGTTAATCTTTGACGATATTTTGGATTTCTGCATAGAACCAGGCAAAAAATTATTAATAGGTTAACAATAACCCTTCAGCATTAACAAAAAGATACCGAATATATTACACTTATTATTATTATTATATTACACATATATTATATTAAATTAGGTATTAATATATTTATAAATTATTATATTAGCTTATTTTGTTTCAGCGAAAAAAGGCATTTTTTTCAAAAAAAAAAACAGTTATTAAAACAATTTATTATTGTCATACAAATTGATGACGAACTTATACAAACTTGTCAATAAATTCTCAAGCAAGAACATAGCCATTCCTCATGAAAAGAAACATTTACACTTGCATACAACAACGTGCATTAGAAGGATTGTAACATCATAATACGGGAGTAATGTCAACAGGACAAACATGCTATAAATAACAAATAACAACCTAATTATCTTTATTGTGACGTTTATTTCCACAAACGAAATTTCACAGATTGGTCTTCAACCACAATTCAAAATGCAATTCTCATAACGGCCACTTTGTCAAACGCACTCAATAAATTTCTACCACATGCAGGTTTAAACTCTGTTTCCATGTTCAATTTATACCTGGTGTGTTCCAAGCCATCGAGTCTTTCCATTTGACGAATTGCATGCGGATTGCATTTTGATTTAAAACATTCCGGAGTCTTTTTGACAGTCCCGGCAGGTGTAATGATTTTGCTCGGGGGTTCTGGTGTCGTGAACAGGGGGTCGAGATTCAACGGAGTGGCAATTCCAACCCCTAACGAGTTTTCAGACCACTCGGAATTTATGTCTGAGCGGCCGTCACAGTAGCTGGCTTCACTGCCGCTGTCGTCGTCGTTGGCAGCAACGCCAAAGTGGGTTCGTTCAAACGGCCTTGGGACTTGTATTGATTGGATGCTACTTTTAGAGCTCATTGAAGCCTCTCTTTGATTTCTGGGTGCAGCCGAGGTCGAGTCATTACCTGGATTGGCTGTTTCACCAAGATTCGAACTGCAGAGCTCTGAGTTAAGGGAATTTATTGCTGTTGAATTTACGCTAGATGCTTTGAAAATTTTCAAAAACCAACTTAAACAGGAACAATTGGCTTTCTCGTCGAAGTCTGGTTGAGATTCTTGTTTGTCCTTGATCCTTCTCGGTGGCTTTTGAGGTGGAATGCTCAGCCTCGGTGGTTTCGGCGGTGGAATAACTAGTCTTGTCTCCAGTCGACACGATTTACTCTGTTCTTTGTCCTGCCTTGGAATCCAGTCCAAAGGAAACTGTCGACAAGTCAAGAAACTCGATCGAGAAGATTTGGAGCTGAAACATTTGGAGTTGCTGTCGAAAAACTGCGTCGAATCGTCTTTGCCAGAATCTGAGCATAAAGAGGCCTTCTTGCCGCGAATAGCACGTAGAATGAGACCATTTTCGTGCGTCAAATGGCCTGGTAGATGTTGATTGATTGGTACCTCGTCTTTCAAACCTGGAACCCTTTCTGCAGCTGAATCCTCACTGGAACTGGAACTGGACGGTGATCTTTCGAGACTGTAGAAGTCACATTCAAGTGCTTGAGAAGGTTCTTTGAATCGGTTGCGTTTGAAAAAGTATTCCGAATGGACGTCCAACCACGATTCAGTCATGGAATATCTGATCACATTAGACCGAGACATGCTGAGATTTGGTATCGAATTTCTTGGTCTTTAAAATTTTAATAAATAAATAAAGTAAATGGACTGAAGATCGAGTATATTTTAACGTGGTTATAAAAAATTTCTTTTAAAATAACAATTATTTTATTAAATTGGCTGAATTAATAATTTAACACACAACGTATGAACGTACAACAAAAATCATTCTTAGGTTTCAAACCGACTTAAAAACATTAAAAATAATTTTCCCACTTTTGAACAATTTCAAAAATTCATTGCAGACTAGATTTTAGCAAATTATTCGAACACTTAAACTACAGGTAATATCAATCCACTTAAGTAGATCAACAGGTGTCTTCAATACATACACCCATGTGTCATGTGTCCGCAATATGAATATTCAAATTAGTTCGGACCAAAAATAAACAGCAAATGGATTCTCAAGTTCATGTCTCTATCGAGGGGTCGTGTCAAAATTGTTTCTTAGTTCAAATTTCTATAAAACGTTTTGCTTCTAAGATGAAGCTCCGTGATTTTAAAACCACATTTGTTTGCGAAATTGTGCATTGAATTCGCGTGCAATTAATTCAGCTGATACGTAAACTTTGCAGAAAATAGTTATACATTATAATTAATAATACTTGATTGTTACGAACTCACCTGTGATTATGCAATGTCAATCCAACGCAAGATGACCGCTCAAACACCGAAGTATACAGTTTTGTAAACAAATGTTTTTAGTGAGTAAAACTTTTTTATTGTTTATATGTTTGTTTAAATTTAAAGTTATTAAAGGCATATTAATTAAAATTTGTTTCAATTGATTCTAATTAATGAATTACAATTAATAAACAAAGTTCATAAAACTCTCGAATTTAGAATGAAAATTGAGCGATGATGCATCGAGTATGCCATTAATAAATTCTTAAATAAGCTTAAAAATATAATTGCATTAATTAATTTAATGAATTAAATTAGTAATTCGCCTTTTATCTTACACTTTCCTCATTTGTAATTGATATTTGCTTATTTATTTATTTGATTATAGTCCGTTGCATAACTCAGATGATTTGGACTTTAGTTAGTAAGTTAGAAAAAATGAAAAGTATTAGAATAATAAAATAGATCCAAGTAGTCTCCGAACTTAAACGGACGAAGACCATAACTAAACCCACAAGAATGGACAATTATTAACGTGGATTCAAATAAAGTCTGTAAAATGAATTAATTATAGTAAAATTGTAAAGGGCTTATAGTAAGCCGCAATTAATAATATTTTTGCAGATCCACCGATAAATGATGTCCACACTTGCTGGATTGCTAAGCATGGACTTCATATCGGATAGATTTGTAGACATTTTAATTTCTCTCCTCAGGGCAGGCTGGGCCGGACATTCCATGAGGAAATGCTGCACACTTTCGTCTTCCTGATGACATTAAAATATTTGCGTGGCAAAAAATTTATTTATTTAAAAAAAACTGGCACAATTGCGTCCTTCCAAAGCTTTCATTTCCAAAGAAACCCGCCAAATCCATCAGACGACGTGCTAAATAGGCTTGAATCGTTCGCTTGATCTTCGAAATGGTGTTAACTTTAAGCAAAGATGGTTAAACTAGATGGTAGACTAAATGTGGTTTAGTGCTGTAATTTCTTCCAATAAAAAATTTAATTTCTTCCAATAAAAAATTTAATTTCTTCAACAGTTTATCGAACCAGTTGTCGGAGATGAAGGTAAAGGGAAATAACGATTTTGTAACTCACTGGGAAGCGCGCGTAACTGAAGTTTTATGGCACACGTCTGGTGTTGTAATTACGTAATTATATTGGGGTACGTTTACAAGCATTCATCTCATTTTAAAGGTAACTTGTGTGCACTTTGAAGTTTGTAGTAAAAATAATGCTATTTAAGACAAATTTGTTCATTTAAATCCTGGTATTTGGGTGAACAATAATTTCGGCTATATTTCGATTGATTCTGGAAAATTATCAAAAAGGTACTTATTGTTAGAAGACATAGCCAGATTATTATTAGCTCTTCATTGTGCTAGAGGATGAAGTAAAATGGACTTGGCACTTTTTCAAGTCTGTACAAATTATGATATATAGATATGTAGATGTATTAGATATATAGAATAGATATATATTTGAGTTTATGTCAGAATCAAGTGCCATAATCAATAACACTCGACCGAATGAGATAATAAATAATAATAAATTAACTTGCAGAAAATCTCAAGAAATGATGAGTCAAGCATTGAAAAAATCGGTCACAACGAGAAAGTACACGGGGGTTTACACCTCGACCGCCGTCGCTGCCAAAGTTCTTTTAGGGGGACTGGTGGATTTGTTGGAATTTCTTCTGAGGTCGGAAAATGGTGACAAGATGGCGATGGACAATCAGAATTTATTGAGGGTGAGCATTTAAATTACAATTTCAGTAATATTATCATAACCTCTTCATGTTTTGGTAAGGTTTTTCTTAAGTTACGCACCGATTTACAAACGATTTTATGAGAAGTTTTTATTTTTAATATAAACAGACTAAAATCTTTTATCGATATTATTTAACTTACTATATTACTTGATTACTGAATGCTTGAAACATCCTTCTACAGGTAGATATCCATCCAAACGTCGCCTGCGTTACAACAGGTGACCTTTTACACGACCGTCACGCTTGGACGAGTTTCATAAAACCGGCAGGTAACTTCTTGGAACAAAACGTCAGCATTTACCTGACGAGGTTTGGACAACTGGAGCTGAGAAGTTCGAGAACGATTTGCCAGAATGAAGAACTATTTGCTTGGTTTGACAACTCGTTTGCTATCATGTTGGGAATTTCCACGGTACACTTGAGCTCCATAGGTAATATTATTTTGTCATTCTTTACGGTCGTATTATTATTATTATTATGACGATAATATTTCTTCAGGCTAATCGTTATCTTAATGTTAATAATTTAAATAACTTACTGATTTAAAATAAATATAATTTTATTTCTACAGTCAACGGCAGATACGAATGCAAATCTTGTCAGACAACTTTCATGCAACCGAATCATTGGAAGTCACATTATCTCATCCATCACCATCAGCCAGTGCAAATCGCGAGTAGAGGTCATGACCTATATCCCTGCAATCTTATTGGTCTTAATATCAGTCCAGGTTGTGTAATGAGTTCTTACTCCATGCGACCAGATCACGTAATTCCTGAAGAATTCAAAATCGCTTACTACAACGACAATGTTTACGACCGAGAAATGAAATACAATAATACTAATTACTACCGTCAAACAATTGAAGACAAAGACTGCCGAAACGAAAAAATCAAAGCTGACATTATCAAAAGCTCATCCAGCAACAACAACAACAACAACAACAGTGACAACAGTTGCAAATCTAGCAACGTCAGCACTCCAGATTTAACCCAGGAAATCGAAAACCAAGATCCATCCCTTCCACTTTTCAAACGAAAGGACAAAATCTGCAAATTCTGCGGAAAGGCTTTCTTCAAGAAACACGACTTGAACATCCATCAGAGGAGCCACACGCGGGAAAAACCGCTCAGGTGCCGATTCTGCAACAAGGGATACTCTGACCCGAGTAACCTCATAAAACACGAGAAAAAACATCCCCAGTACACTAAGGAATTCCAGTGCAATGTCTGCCAAAAGTCTTTCGAGGGGCGGAGAAAATTCACAAACCACGTCAAAAAATCTCATCCAGGCCCCGGTGCTTGGGTTAGCTTGAAGGTCGTTTAGGGTGGCTGATGTGGGGGTAGAGGTTAAAGTTCAGGTTAAGTTAAAGGTAAAAGTGACGATGAGTCATAGTAGATGGTTTTGTTTAATGAAATTGTGGTTGTTTGTTTTATAAAAAAAAAAAATTTGTGGTTTGTGTGAAATACAACAATTTTAATTCAATGACTTTTGGAAATGTTTATAATAAAGCTTTATTAAAATACAAAAAGTGATTGAATCACATGCTGAGTCTTTCTAATACTGTTGGCTGTTTGTGTGTGGCTTTTGGCGAATCGGCCATGAAAAGTTTGTATTTGATTTTGAGATGAGCATGAAAAATATAAACCGACTATATTAATTAAATCATGAAATAATAACTTAAGTTTTAGTAATTAAATATTCAATAAATTATTATTATTATTATAAAATTACGAACGCACAACAATGAACAGTTAAGCAACGTTAAAGCGTTTTCGAACATTTTCGGTCAAGGTACAAACATAAACTCTCCAGCATCATCATGTTCATCTTCAACATCATCATTAGCATCAGTAACATCATCATCATTATTATCAGCAACATCATCATAGTCATCATCATCAGCAACATCATCATAGTCATCATCATCACACGTCCAAATCAACATCGCATTCGTCAGATACGTCTGCCGAAGAAGAAACCGTCTGCTGCTGGTGTACGGGACTGGATTTTCCCGATCCATCCTGGTCTGCCGACAGATGCTCGGAATGGCGCGACCTCATGTGACGCTCGAGATCTCTCCGGCGGACGAGCACTTTGCCGCATCGATCGCACCTGTAAGGCGTGTCTCCCTCCGCGTGCAGGCGCACGTGTTTGTTGAGGTTGCTAGGATCGCCGAAGGGTCGTTGGCAGATTTTGCACTTGAGGGGCTTGAACCCCGTGTGGGTCCTGACGTGGATTTTGAGGCCGTACTTCCTGGAGTAGAGCTTGCCGCAGTAGGGGCATATGTAGCCGTGTCTGGTTCTTAATCCGTCTTTGAACAAAAACTTCTGATGATCCTCAGACTCCTGTTCCGTTTCTGACAGTTTCAAGTTTTCAGAGTCGTTCTTCGACGATCCAGCTTTGTCGGTCTTGTCCGATATGATAGTTGTTTTGGTTTCGTTGCTAGTTGACCTTTTGATCTTTGAACTAATGTCTTCTTTGGGTTCAGGAATTGAACAGTATCTCGGACTGACGCTAACTTGATTATGCTGATGTGCCCAAGCAGTAGGATTTTGTTGAGCGATTGGATAATTGGCCACTGGATTAAAAGGGTTTCGGCTGTACATTCCCATGAGATCTGTCAGTAGATGTTTTTGAGCTGGTTTCATCTGAGGATGAGGATGAGGATGATGATGATGATGATGATGGTGGGGGTGGTGATAAACTCTTGACCTTGACATGTTGTATGGATTTTCATTGGTCCAGGAAATATCTCGAAAGTTCGAATCGTGACCCGGAAGAGCACCAATCATAGGCAAGAATTGCGGTCCTTGTTGTGAGAAGCATGTTTGGGGAAAGACTTGACCCCGGATGAACTTGTCGCTGGAACCAATGAGATTTTGGTGGGCGTGGACATCGATCCTTTCCAGGTCGAAGGGTGGATGGATGAAAGGATGACGCAATAGAAGATGGGATTTTAGAGGGTTGGGTCTTCTGAATTGCCGCGAGCACAGGTGACACTTGTAGGTGTTCATGTCTGAATTAAAAATACACGCCAGTAATTATTATATAAAATCATAAATAATACATGATTGTAATATTTAGAATTATAATATTTCAAGATCTAAATTACTAATAAAATGGAATGCAATAGTAAAACTCTCGTAATGTGATAAATTTCTTTGGGACAAGGACAAAATGATTTGCAGACGATTCTATTGTCGCCAGCCAATTGCAAATCAACAAATGTCAACATGTGGATTGTTGTTGACTTCTGTCACTTGTTATTGTTATTGTTATTATTATTATTAGTATTATTATTATTATTATTATTATTATTATTATTATTATTCTTATTATTATTATTATTATTATTATTATTATTATTATTATTATTATTATTATATTATTATTATTATTATATTATTATTATTATTATATTATTATTATTATTATTATTATTAATCTTTATCTTGGTTAAACAGCCAATTGTAAATAAAATTATTATTATTATTAATAATAATAACATTGTTGTTGTCGTTTGGAAAGTATATCAACCAACCTTTTATGTTAATTCGGTTGAGAAAATTTAAACCGATTTCAGCGGCCAGTTGTCTGCCGAACCAGACGTATAGATGTTGACCCGCCATGATTGTTTTCGTCGTGATCACGTGATATGAACCTTTCGTTTTTATTATTTCCACGTTCTGCTCGTAAATGTCCAAAGCAGGTCTTATGAAACGCGTCCATTGATTGGCCGTTGGTTTTTCAATGAGAGAAGAGATTTCAAACGACGAAATGCCATTGGTCTGTCGTTGAGGAGTCGGCATTCCTATTGGTCCGAATGAATTGGCGGTCAACATGCCGACCTGTTAAGACCATAATTGAATATAAATGAGTTACTAAATTAAATAATATTAAATTATTGAATTAAATTAAACTATGTTTCATTTCCATTTTGTTAAACTCCGGACACCAGTTCTTAAATTATTTCCTGACATTTATTCAAGCTTATGCTTGATAAAAGAATTTTATTATCGTAATAAATTTTGTTTTGAAATCCAACAATTTTAAAACTGACCACCAAGCAGTTAGTTACGATTTTGATAATAATATCACTATTAATAATAATAATAATAACCATAATAATAATTATAATATCGATAATAATAAATATAGAATTGTGGTGGCGATCAACAAATCTTCTATAGGTTTCCGATACGAATCTGGCTGACATGAAAATACAGATGGCAGACGTCATCATTAATTGTTGTTGTTGTTATTGTTTCTGTTTTATTTAATTGTTATTATTATTGTTATTATTATTTTAAATATTGTAGCCGGGAATGTTATAATTAATTATTTATACATTTACATACTATATATTCATGTAATATTCATTATTTGCTAGATTCACTTGTTCATTCATTCACTCAATCATTCGTTAATTCAATTCAATGCACGCAGACTGGGATGCGCCTTTTTGACCTAATAAAATGGGTTGACAAGTCATGATTCCGACTGCCCAGGTTGGCTGAATGGTTGATAGGTTGGTTGATAGGTCGGTTCAATCAATCATTGAGTAGCACAAGCAGGTGCTTCTAGGCGCGTCACAAAGACTTCGGCGTTTATTGAAAATGTTTATTGCAATTGTTGTTGGTAACTTGTTTATGCATTATAAATATAATATTTAAAGTTAATAAATATATTGGCAATATTTTGAATAAACAAATAATAAACTACAAAACACCAACAACTAAATATTTATTGTAACGATTACATCAGTTAAATTAAAATTATCAGTTGAATCAGCTAAAACTCAACGCTTGATAATGATACTAAAAAAAAATGATGGCAATGATGACGATTGCGTTCGGCTCGTAAATACTGTTTAGCAGCAACAATTATAACCATTATTATGGGTCGATATTAATCAACGCTCGACCTACAAAAGATTTGACTGGTTGCGTTTGTGAGAAGTCAATTTATTCGCCATTTGAGGTACGACTTTTCAATTCATTTCAATTCAATGGACCATCATGTCATCATCGTCGTCGTCATCATCACCATCATCGTTAGTATTATAATCATCATTACAGTCGTAGGCATCATCATCATCATCATCATCATCATCATCGTCATAGTCATCGTCATCGTCATCGTCATCGTCATCATCATCATCATCATCATCATCATCATCATCATCATCATCATCATCATCATCATCATCATCATCATCATCCTCATCATCATCATCATCATCATCCTCATCATCATCATCATCATCATCATCATCCATCATCATCATCATTAATAACATCACTGGCTTACTTGGAACTCCTTTGAATACACTGTCGAGCCAACATCTGCTTATGAGTTAAGTGATAATAATAATAGTAATAGTTAAGTAATAGTTAAGTAAAGTAATAGTTAAGTAATAGTAATAATAATAATAACAAGGGAAGTCTTAAAAAGTCATTAAACGTCTCAAACTGTTGACGTACGTGAACCCTCATTCAAAGGATCAAAAACTGATAAGCATCTCGTCTCTAGCATTCCTCATAGATTAGCGAAATAAAAAGTTCAATAGCCTATTGAATAAACATTAATTAGTAATTATATTTGTGATTATTTTAAGAAAAATTTAATTAACTAATATATAAAAATATTAATACATTTCTTTCTGCTCTTTTAAGATATACGTTGATAGTTTGATGCTATCTAGTCCTCAATTCATCATTTCAGTTGTCCCCAAACCATCTATCCATCCATCTGTTAATCGCTCTGTCCAATTCTCCATCCATCAATTCATTATTCCATGCATCCACCCACCAATTCAATCAATCACCCATTCACCCGAAGCATCCATTAAACCATTTTTCATTCCATTATCCATTTATGCAGCCAACTATTTATCCATTCACAACCCCATTCAACCATCAATTCACCTATCCAATGGTCAACCCATTCAACCGTGAATTCACGTCAATACATCCATTCACCCATACATTCACTCAGGCATCCATTCACCCGTCCCTCGCATGCACCCTCTCGATACAAGCACATAATCCTCATCATCAATCATCACCATAAGCCGGGCACTGATCACTGAAAGCAGATGATTTATGCCTCTCTGCGAATTGAGCGCCAGAAAAGGACAGGTAGTTCGAACTGTTGCGATAGGCGTTTTCAGTTGAAGGGCGCAGGTAGAAGTGGCTGTAGTTGTTGCTGTTGTTTGGTATTGCAGGTCATATTGCATTGTTGTTGTTATTATTGTTATTGTTATTGTTATTATTATTATTATTATTATTATTATTATTATTATTATTATTATTATTATTATTATTATTATTATTATTATTATTATTATTATTATTATTATTATTATTATTATTATTATTATTATTATTATATTATTATTATTATTATTATTATTATTATTATTATTATTATTATTATTATTATTATTATTATTATTATTATTATTATTATTATTATTATTATTATTATTATTATTATTATTATCATTATCATTATTATCATTATTATAACCAGTATTACATTCATGATTACTGTTGCTGCTGCTGCTGTTGTTGTTGTTGTTGTTGTTGTTGTTGTTGTTGTTGTTGTTGTTGTTGTTGTTGTTGTGTTGTTGTTGTTGTTGTTGTTGTTGTTGTTGTTGTTGTTGTTGTTGTTGTTGTTGTTGTTGTTGTTGTTGTTGTTGTTGTTGTTGTTGTTGTTGTTGTTGTTGTTGTTGTTGTTGTGAAAGTTGTTGTTGTTGTGAAAGTTGTTGTTGTTGTGAAAGTTGTCAAAATCAAAGCTAAAGATGTCTCTTAACTTAAACTCTCTGAGAAGACTTTTGAATGGAAATACTTTTTCGAATGCGTGGGTCGTGACTGTAAAAAGTCGTTTCAAAAGCTCAGACACCAACGAAGAAAACCGTTGTCTTGTTAATGTTGTTATTAATGGATTATTAACATTACAATTAGTTGTCGTTCTTTTTTTATAAAAATATTTATTCTGCAATTTATTGTTATTGTTAATGTTGTTATTAGTGGGTCATTAACATCATAATTTGTGTTTTTTTTTATTATTTAATCTGCAATTTATTGTTATTATAAATATTATTGAATCTGGATTCCGTATTATTATTATTTGTCGTTTGTGTCATTTATTATTTATTATTTTATAATTTTTTGTTCATAAAGGCGTTCCTTTAAAATTGTATTGACATCGTTAGCAACACCTTAGACGGTGAATTATAATAATGGAAATTATTTTTATTGTTAATCTTATAGTTTTTCTTCTTTTTTTTGATCTTGAAATACGACACTTGAAAGTGCATTGTATGCGAACCAATTGCGTGTCTTGAAACATCTGATCACGTGTTCACAATTGATCATCAATTGATTCTTTGGAGGTTGAGATTTCAAACTTCAAGTCTATGTTTCAATATGCTAATAACAACATGTTGATAATAATAATATTATTATAATTAATATTAATTATTATAATTTTAATATGTAGCTAGATTTTAAAAGAAATTTTAGATGTTAATGGGAAGGTTAAATAAATGAGTTTTAAGGTTGTTATTATATATATATTTATTATTATTATTGTTGTTGTTATTATCATTATTATTATTTTTATTATTATTATAAAATCATAGTTATATATTAAAGTGATACTACTAATAATATTAAAAAAGCATTAAAATATTTCGACGTCAAAATATCAAAGTCATGTGGCCCACCTTCAAATACTGTTTCTCTAAGGAGTTACTACGGGATGTCCACAGTCCCTTCTCGTCTTCTTCGCAGGCCAATAGGAGCTCTCGGAAGCAGGGGTAAGGACCGCCCACTGCTCCGGGTAGCAAATCAACAGAAGCCAATGCCCCATCGTAGGAGGAGTCAATAGTGACTTCGTTGCCGATGTAAGGAGATGATAAGGAGGTTTTCATTGTCTAAAATTAAGATTTAATAAATTTAATTTTTATGTTAGATGTATTAATATGTTGCAAAAGTAAAAAAAATATTTACTTTACTAGTATTAATTATAACAATATTTTTCATTTATTTACAATAATCCTGATTTTAAAATAAAGGAAAAAAATTATTAAATGAGAAAAAAATCATATTTAGATTAATGACAAATTAACCAACTGAATAGACATTAACTAGACAAGTTAAAATGATGAAAATCTCTTGTTCAGACTCAAAATCAAAATCAGTCTCAAAATCAAAAATCAAAATCAGTCTCGAAATCAAAATCAGCAGACCAATATCTCAGAGTACGATCGTAAGAGGTAAGACTGAATGGTCTGTCGACATCAATCATTGGTCCGCGACGCAGAAGTGACAGCTCGGGACTTGAGTTTTCAAGAAAGTTTCCAAGTTTGAATTAAAACGTCTTTCAATAATTTCTTGTTTTCAGAAATAAATGAGTTGGATGCATGACATTTGGAAAGTTATTTTAAATGTTATTTTAAAAAATTTTGAAAGTATTCGTCTCGAGAACATCATCGTGTCTCCGTTTATTAAGAGTTATTTTGTAGGTTGTCTACGTTTGCTAATAATAATTCATGTAATTGTCAATATAATTTAATGCAACAATAATGCTAATATTGATTAAAATTACACATTTAATAACACACAATATTACTAGTTAATACTTTTGTAAAAAAAAAAGCCAATAAAATATTTGAGAAATTTAAAAATATGAAAATTGAAAATGCCAAGGCTAACTAAACTTTTATAATTATTTTGTTGAAATGACATAAAAGACCATTATTTTGTTATAATAAAAGATTAAATTGACTCGCTTTTCTTTGTTATTAATTAGTTTAAGTAAACTTTAAAGTATTTTAATGCTAAAAAGGTAATGGTTAATTTGTTAAAAAGTATGAATGTGGTTTGATCTAGCAAATAGACATTTGGTAATCACCAAAAACTTATGAAAACATGCTGCAATTGTTATCTTAAGGGTTTTAGAAAACGGTCCCATCTACAATTTACACTATGTAATGCATTTGCTAATTTACAGGTAAAATATTTTAAATGTAATAAAATAAAATGATAAAAAAAATAACGCAAGAATTTGGAACAAAAAAACGATTCATTAAAATAAAACCAGATGCATGAAATTATTTCAAGACAGCATTCATGAAATCCAAGAAATTCAAATTTGAAATTTCAACTCCTCTCTTCCACAAATAAATATTCAAATAATAAGTCTAAAATAATTTCACAATGATAAATAAGTTTCCAAACAATGGTTACCTCCTCAATGGAAAGATCAGGTGTGCAGTAAACGATAATGATCTCTTCTTCAGATATTTCCAACTTTCCAAGCCTTCGATGTTCGAGTTGAGGAACAAGACGACAATCAAGAACGACTTCAGACAACTTGTCCTTTCCAAATTCCCGAACTGAACTTATAAAACAAATAAATTTGTTCCTCCAGAAATTGTTCTTAAATGAGGTCAACAGTCTAATAAGTCGTGAGAGTTAATATGCATTCCTCTGAAGTCTTTCTTATGCAACATCGATGGAAACATTGATCATTGTCTGGTAGCATGTGTCTATTGTCTAGACCATTAGCGTTAGTTCAGCGGCCATTATTAATCTGGCTTGACCTAGTGATTTCATCTTTGACGCTACGGGATCTGTGAATTAAAAATGATCACTCGATTTGTAAATTCAGACACGCCTATTCCGTTGAACATTTCTATGGCGCCCTCATCTCATTGGTCGCCGGCATTTTTTTGTGACAGTCCGACATCCAATAGCGTGCAACTTCCGGAATAGAGAGTTGTCAGACTGGTTGTACGATTAGAGACATGTTTATTAAAAACATTGATTATCTTATTGTATATTTGAAAGGTGCTCTGTTAACGTAAAAGCTTCCTGTAGTTTCATCTCATGTCGATAAGCATTTTATGAAGTAAATAAAGGTGGTATAATTAATAGACAATATTCACGTTATTATCTATTTTGACATTTAATAGTTAAATTAATTATTATGAAAAAAACACTGCAGACATCTATTACTTAGTACGCCTGCAATGAATTCTATAAAACTCTTAATTAAAATAATAATTATTAAATTAAATTTTTTTATGATGATAATAATAATAATAATAATTATAATTATAATAATAATAACAATAATAATAATAATAACAATAATAATAATAATTATAACAAAATACTTCAAGTATAATATTAGCAAAACATTATGAATTTCCCTCGAGGCTACGAAATAAGTCCAGACCGCCCAGCTAGCGAGTACAAGATCACTGCACCATGATTATGGCATCGTTCCTTCAAGTTATGCAATCGTCGTCCAAAAGATTTTTGTCCTCAAAACATGTTCAAAGGCTTTGATTTTTTTTCTGTTTGTGCAAATGTTCACTGTTCACGACTAACCAAAAATGGCCCATAGCTAGTTATGGTAATGAGTAATATTCATTGATTAATCTTTAATATTGATAATGATGACGACAATGAATAATATTCATTGATTATTCATAGTATGGATAATAATACTATAAACAATATTCATCAATTATTAATGATAGTTTTTTGTGCTATCTAGAAATCGGTGCTTGTGAATTTATGACGGATGATTATTGATGACTGTTTCAGCAATAATAATAATAATTATTATTATTATTACATTATTATTTATAATTTCGGATTATAATATTTATAATAACAGATCTTAATTGATGAAT
The DNA here is from genome assembly GCA_021613335.1 of Whitmania pigra. Classification (NCBI taxonomy): domain Eukaryota; kingdom Metazoa; phylum Annelida; class Clitellata; order Hirudinida; family Haemopidae; genus Whitmania; species Whitmania pigra. The sequence continues at coordinate 467,639 of JAJTWR010000428.1, read as the reverse complement.
ACCAGTCTGGTATTGATGAAGATGTGACCATGTTTGCTCTAAAGGTAGGGAAACTCTCTTATTTGCTTTCCATAGACAACTGGTGATGATGACGACTTTTTAAAAAAATTTTGCTTAAATTATTTTGCCACCGAAATTTAAATTCACAATAATTTAATAAAACTTCAACAAAATTTCTAGATTCCCCTTGCGATATTGCAAATTTATGTCAATAGTAAAAGTTAAAATTGAGATTAAGGTATACTTATCCAAAATGATAATTATATTTATAATTATTAATACTAAAAATTTCGTATTTAATTAGTTATTACTAATAAATAAATATAGAAATGTGGTGATAATTTCATAATTTAAATTTCTTTTGACACGCTCGCGACATGCATCCAGGCAAAAACATCCTATCAACTCCCCAAAAATATGTTCCTATTCTATTTGCGGACTTCATTTCCTACGAAAATATGTTCAGATCAATTTTTATTTTAAATCTCCGTAATTGACGAAATAATAATTTCAATAAACCGTGGTATGTGGTTTTAAATTTATATTTTCAAATATTTAAGCATTTATATAATTTAAGATATCAATTCAATGAAATAAGAAATATTTCATACATAAGTCGATTCATATTCCAGTATGAATCCTTCTAAATATCATGGGTGAGTTTTCACAACCCCTGAAATTAGGTCACCAATCCCTTGGTAGCCCTTCCCTCTTTATTCATTATTTTTCTTCTTGCGGGGACACACTTCAAAGATTGAATATCCCTAATATTGCCCGGGGTAAATATGGCCGTCTTTTCTAGAAAGGTTTTCGAAGGTTCTTGTCACATCAAAGGGTACAAAATTCACAAACAACTGAGGCCAATAAATGGATCCGATCAGTTTGCATTGAAATATCTTGGCACCAGGAAATTTTTCAACAATTCCCTTATTTTGTCTGACTGATGAGACAATTCGTAAATCCTTAATTATGTGCCCTTCTGAAATTTGTTAGTGTTAATTATTAATGGTTAACTGTTATGAACCACTGTTCTGGTTATGATTGTGGGCTGTTAAGATATGAGAGATGTTGATGGTCCAGTAGTATTGTACTTGTTACCACAATCATTTGTGGAAGAAATATTACAATTATCAAATTAAATTAAAAATTAAAGTAATTATGTGAAGATATGGTTTTTATGATTAAATGATTACCAATAAATATTATTCCAACGTTTATTTGATTATTGTTATTATTAATAAATGAATTTATGAATTATTTATGTTGTTGTTATTAAATGAATTTATGAATTATTTATGTTATTATTATTAATAATAAATGAATTTATGAATTATTCATATTATTATTATTAATAAATATTGTTGCTCATCCTTCAGTCAGCTCACGTTCTCAATCGACTGAACAAACCGTACGATGGCGATGGATTTGTTTACATTCGCTTTGAAACACCTGTTTTAATATCTTTGTATGTCTTTTATTATTATATTTTTATTATTATTATTATATAATTATTTATTATTGAATCATAGATTTGCTGCCTTTCGATTCAACGGTTAACCTGCGTTTTGAAGATAAATTAAATTTTTTATTAATTAATTTTTAAATAAATGATTCAGGTGTACAAATAGTTTGAAAGATTTCTAAATACTGTTGATGATCACGCTCACAATATTTGCTCACAACAGGTGATCGACAAGCTAAAAACTCATTCAATACTTTTTTTCAATTTATTTGTTTAGGTTATTTTCGCTAACATTTTCCGAGCTTGAAAATTTTAAAACCTCTCATCAAAATCATCATTTATTAAAAATCGAAAAGTAAAAAGTCTTAAAGTCATTGTAATTACCAAATTTGTATGCATGTTTTTACGACATATCTTACATCAAAGAAAAGCACTCTCCTGTTTACAATATCTCAAAACTACACTACGTAATAAGTGTGGTAACTTATTCAAATCTCTTGTCAAATATTGTAAAAGCATCGTTCGGATGCAAATTATCAGCAGATAATTGATCAAATGATGAGCTAATTTGATTAACAAAGCTAATCAAATCGTTTTGTACAGATGTTTGAGTAAATTTACAAATTACTTGCACATTTTGAGATGAAAGTGAATGTAAGATTGAAAATTACACCATAAGTCAGCATATCTTAAGATCAGTTGTTTTTAATTTAATTTAAGCAAGACAATTTAAGTTATTCCTGTAATTTTAGAATATAAATTATAATTTTTAAATTTTGTAACATGTTGACAGACATTTGAACAGAAGTTAACATTATGAACATGATGAATGTTTTTTGATGTAATTTGCTGGAAACCCGTAAGTCATAAATTAATAAATAGTATTTTAATTAAAGAAATTAATTTCAGTTCACAATTTAAAAAATAGAAGTTGATTTATAAGTTTAAATTACCGAACATCACATCCTTCGTGATAAAAATCATCGCAACACCATATCGTATCGCACGGTGAGTGCAAGTTTTATCTATTTGGAGGTTGTTCATTGCAAGGTTTTGTGTAATTTTGCAATTAATTTGATTTTTTTTTAAATTCCGTTAAGTTCGAACGATTAAAATGTATTTTAGTCCTGGTTTTGAGATAGTAAGACCGGCTTGAAAATTTGACATTCACATCTTTTTGAAATCACAGAGCTGGGATCTTAGGAATCTGTAAAGAAAAAGTTCACAAAGAAACATGGGAGACGAAGTTGCAACCAACAAAAAGCCTAAACTTTCATCAACTCTTGATCGACTCAAGCAGTACACAATCGTCGTCGCAGACACTGGTGACTTTGAATGTACGTTAATTTTTAGTTTCACTGAGCTTTGCTTTTGAACATGTATAATAAATCTTGTAATAAATTGATTAATACCAAATCGTAAATTGGAAAGAAATCTAATTAGTCTTTTGCTGAAATTCTAATTATGTTAATTATAGATTATCACTACAATTCTAAATTTTCTGTAAGTTACATTCTTTCGAAAAGTAAAGTTCCGATTTTATTCTGCGTGGACAGTGATCAAAAAGTACGAGCCAACGGATGCCACGACCAACCCTTCGTTGATCCTTCAGGCATCCCAGAAACCTCAGTATGCCCACCTTATCGACGAGGCCTTGACTTATGCCAAGAAACTGGAAAGGTAGACTTTCTTTTTTCTAGTCAGCAGTAATTATGAAAGGGAAGTAAAAATAAATTAATTAAATAAGTAATTACGATGTAACGTAGGAAGTAACGATCATGCAGGGAAGTATTGATATGGTCTTAACATGATGAATGTCTAATTGATAATTATCCTTGATTGCATTGAAATGCTAAAGACAAAATTCTTCAATAAGCCTTTTCTGAATTCTGGCATTCTTGTCCGATGGGAGATTGATCATTTCATTTGATGTCGAATAAACTTTTAAATCGATTGATTGTTGACCGATTGATTTTTCTTCCCCAGCGACGAGAAAAAGATCGTCGACATGGCTGTGGACAGACTCTTCGTGCTGTTCGGATGTGAAATACTCAAGATCATACCTGGGAGGGTGTCGACAGAAGTGGATGCCAGGTGAGCATTAAAATTATTAGTAATTATTATACTATTATTATTATTATTATTATTGCCAAATTTTTTAATCATATGATTGTTATTTATATTATTATTTTTACTATTGTTATCATGGACATTATTCATGCATTTAATAATAATAATATCATCATTAGTCCACATTCTCAATACATCATTGCGACTTAATATTATCAACCTTACATTACATATTAAATCACATATTTATATAATATTACATAATAACGTAATGTTATTAACATTGCATTACGTATTAAATCACATATTTACATAATATTATATTACGACGTAATTACATCCGTAATTTACGACCTCCACCAGGCTCTCATTCGACGCGAATGCGATGGTTGAGAAGGGCCGGCAGTTGATCAACATGTACGAGGAACTGGGAGTCGGCAAGGAAAGGATTCTCATCAAACTGGCGTCGACCTGGGAAGGAATAGAGGCTGGCAGGTGATGATGATGATGTTTATGGTGGTGGTAGTGATGATGATGATGATGATGACGGTGGTGGTGGTGATGATGATGATGATGATGTTTATGGTGGTGGTTGAGGTGTTGGTGATGATGATTGTGGTGATGGTGATGATACAGGGTGATGATGATTTGCTTATTTGTTCCATTCCAGGATACTGGAAAAGGAGCATGGGATACATTGCAACATGACTCTGTTGTTCTCACTGTGCCAGGTGATGATGATGATGATGATGATAGTGATTTGTAGCAAATAAATGACTTTTTTTTGGTCATCTGTAACAATCCTTCAGTAATTTCATTCTGAAATCTTCATCACCACCATCATCATCATCATCATCATCACCTCCATCCAGGCAGTGGCCTGTGCAGAGGCAGGTGTGACCTTGATCTCCCCTTTCGTGGGTCGGATCCTCGACTGGTTCGTGCAAAACACCAACGACAAGTCCTACGAGCCACTGGAAGATCCAGGTGATTATGATGATGATGATGATGACGGTGGTGGTGGTGATGATGATTGTTATTGTTGTAATTATTATTCTTATTATAATCGAGGCAGTGGTAATGCTCGTCATTGCTGTTAACAACAACTCGGTAAACAAACTCGCACTCGACTGAACTTTTGACCTTTCAAGGTGCACGATCGGTGACCTCGATCTTCAACTACTACAAGAAGTTCGACTACAAGACTCAGATCATGGCCGCCTCGTTCAGGAACACCGGGCACATCAAGGCTTTGGCGGGCTGCGATTTGTTCACCATAAGGTGCTGATGTCGATCTTCAGTTCTTCAGCATGTTGATGTTTCGTTCAGTTGTTTAATGAAATTGTTATTTATTCAATTAAGTAGTTGAATTTCTTGTTTTTAATGTTCTATTCTTTTTATTCAGTCCCTCGTTGCTTGAAGAATTGGACAGTTCCCACGATCCAGTGGAGCAGTACCTCTCAGTAGAAAAAGGTGATTATGATGATGATAATGGTGGTGATTATGATGATGTTGATGGTGGTGATTATGATGATGATGATGAATGCATTAGAAGGACAAGAATTATAATTTTATTAATAATAATGATACCTTCACATGCTTAGTTAGCATCAGGACTTTTAACCACATGCAAAATGAGCACTTACAGCATGACTACACAGTTTTTTTTTATTATTAATGTTATTATTATTATTATTATTATTACTATTACTGTCAATAACATGCGCTTTCATGGTTCAATGACTCCAAACAATTTTTTCCAGCCAAGAGCAGCCAAACGGAAAAGATCCATGCCGACGAGAAGTCCTTCCGTTGGCTTCTCAACGAGGACGCAATGGCAACGGAGAAGCTCTCCGAGGGAATCAGAAAGTTTGCGGCGGATTCGGTCAAACTGGAGGCCATCATCCGGTCGAGATTGGTCGGAAAATAGGGGGGTACTGAGCCGAGGGACGAAGAGCCACGGGTCGATTCCTTCTCGTGGAATAGATTTTTTGGTTTAACATGTTTGAGTGACCAGACATTTTGTTTGAAGATTGTATGTTTGAGTGGCCACATTTTTCACCAACGTTCGCTATTACAGTTCACTTCGGCCAAGACTTTTTGTGATTTGCATTTCATTTTGTCTCGTGGTACTTAGCTGTCCTTTTGGCCAATCAATCAAACACGTCACTAATTTGTTCTAATTTTAGTTACCAATCATTTCAATTCTTTTTAGTTTCTTTTGTTCGTTGTTTTAAAAAAGTTTAAAATCATTTGGATCGGGTAAGTTTACACGAGCTGGCATTGTTCGAGTTGTCGTTTCAATGTTTCTTGTGAACCTTTCATTTGTTGCCAGCTTCTGTACAGAGGAGTTTTGGGTTGAAGGTGGTGTTTACATTTGTGAATGGTTGGTGATGGTGGTATGATGGTAATGGTGGTATGATGGTAATGGTGATATGATGGTGATGGTGATATGATGGTGATGGTGGTATGATGGTAATGGTGGTATGATAGTAATGGTGGTATGATGGTAATGGTGGTATGATGGTAATGGTGGTATGATGGTAATGGTGATATGATGGTGATGGTGGTATGATGGTGATTAGTCGGTCGTTGTGATGTTGGTGATGGTGATGGTAGACATGTTGAAAGTTATTCCCACCCGAACTGTTAATTACTGGCACAGCGGTCACTCGAGTTAATTAATTCTTGACCAAGTCTTGAAGTACGTGACACATGCGGAGTAGGCCATCGCTAATACATTATTAACCATAAGCTAGTAGTACTAATAGTAATAATGAGGTCTTATTATAATAATAATAATAATAATAATAATAATAGTAGTAATGAAGAGATGAGCCTGTTGTGGCCACTCGATTAATCAGTTTTTGTGCTTGAGTTGTTATATGTTATAAATGTAGATGATTATAAATTGCATTTGCCATCAATTAGTTTAATACGTTGTTAAATGCGATAATTGCTCATTAAGAGAAAAGTGTGAATATTAATTATGCTTGGAGAATTGTTATTAATCATGTCAAAAGTATACTAGAAATAATTTATTTATTATTCTTATTTAAAGTATGATTCTTAATTATTATTATGAAAATGTAATTGATGACTTCCCTCAAGATTTCATTCGTTCATGTGATTTTTATAAATTACATGGGTCCGACCATTACCATTGAGCCAGTTATAATTGCACAAAAGTAAGTTACATCAATAATTATTATTATTATTTATAATGTAATAAATAATTATTATTTTTTTAAACATTGTTATCATTGAACGTAATAAGTTTATAACATTTAATAACAACAAGTAACTATTTCAAGGTTACAAAAATTCAGTTCCTATCGTCATCATCATCACCGGTGTTGTTTTGATGTGCTTACAACCTTTAACAATTTGACCCACATTTAATTAGAACCAAATTTATTACGAAGCCAGACACTGCGGCTAGAAATGTGACCGGTGACGATGATGACGATGACGATGGCGTAATTATGCAAAACGATTACGATTTACAAACACCAGTAATTGCAAAATAATTGTTGTTGCGCAATCGCTGTGTTTTTTATTTTCAAGGTCGGTCTGTTCATTCATTCATTCACTCTTTCATTCATTCACTCTTTCATGCATTCACCCATCCAACCAACCAACTTGTTAAGCCTCGCGTCGTAAACATAGCAAAGACTAAGCCTGAGCGGTATACGGTTTGGAAATTGAAAGATTATCCCCCAGCCAATAGGGACTAGAAGAAATGGGTCAAGGCTTTTCTATTGGCCTACGTGACTCGTTTAGGAATTTTAAAACCAGGCCAACAAAAGACACCGAATGAAGGACATACTGTGACGAAGATCGTCATCATCACCCATCAATAAATTGGCCAATGAGAGAAGGTGAAATTAGGTCGAAACGTGATGGTTTTTGCTTTGGTTGGTGTCTGTTTTTAGAAACGGCCTTCGAAAACGATGTTCATCATCATTACCGCATTACATCGTATGATCAATAGATGTTAATGATTTCGCTAATGGTGGTGATTATTGTGGTGATGATGGTGATGATGATGTTAATGATATTGATAATGGTGGTGATTATTGTGGTGATGATGATGGTTATGAAACT
>JAJTWR010000428.1:452500-457500 GCA_021613335.1 Whitmania pigra | reverse complement strand
ATGATGATAATGATAACGTCAAAGTTCCAATGCCGAGTTGTGTTTCGAGTAAAAATTTCTCAGGCACAAAACAGGGGATTATTACTGACAGATTTACTGTTGAATGTTTCCAAAAATAGCTTTCTATCATGACTTGTTGACTTCAGTCATTTACCACTCTTACGCCCTCACTCATCCACTCATCCATTCACTCACTCACCCACTCACCCACTCACCTGGCTAGCAGCTAGTAAAGTAAAGCAGGCGCTAAAAACCACTCAACTGTTATCGATGATGTTTCGACATAACCAGGGTTCTCCAATCAAGTGGGTCTAAAAAGTAGGAACTCGAAATGATGATGATGATGATGACGACGACGACGACGACGATGATGATGATGATGATGATGATGATGGTGGTGATGGTTGGGGTTCATATTTCCATCGACGTCGTCGTCATCGTCGTTGTCATTCTGTTCCGCGGTCGAGCTTTGGTGTCATGTTAAGATAAGTTCTTAATGTCGGACAGGAACCTGTTCTACATAATATTTTGCCCCAAATGTGAACTGTTGTGACATTTATGTCATCATCAACATCATGGTTTCATCATCATCATCATCATCATCATCATCCATCATCATCATCATCATCATCATCATCATCATCATCATCATCATCATCATCATCATCATCATCATCATCTCATCATCATCATCATTCATCATCATCATCATCATCATCATCATCATCATCCATCATCATCATCATCATCATCATCATCATCATCATCATCATCATCATCATCGTCGTCATCATCATCATCATCATCGTCATCATCATCATCACCACCATCATCATCGTAATCACTACCATCATTACCACCATCACCACCACCATCATCATCATCATCATCATCATCATCATCATCATCATAACTTCATGTATAACCACCATCGTCTTCAAGTGTTTTTAATGTTTTTTTATGTCTTATTTATGGCTCTCTCTAAATCTGTCGACTTCCTTTAAAAACATCATCATCACCACCATCATCATCGTAATCACTACCATCATTACCACCATCACCACCACCATCATCATCATCACCACCATCATCACCACCATCATCACCATCATCATCATCACCATCATCATCATCATCGTCATCGTCGTCGTCGTCGTCATCGTTGTCGTCATCGTTGTCGTAGTCAAATGAAAACATGTTTGTGGTTTATTGCCCAGCCACGTCAAAACCTCCCTTGACCACGGATGGGCGTGGCCATAGTCTAATTTAAGAAACACAATGGAAACAAAACAAAAAACAAAACGCGCCCACTAGCAGGATGACATTTGTGCAACCTGTATCAGCTGATCTGTAGACGTAATTAAGTCTAATGACCAGGGTAGACGGGATGGAGATACGAGAGGGTGCCTAAAAGAACGGACGGATATATTGACGGATGGATGGATGGACGGACAGATGGACGGATGGATGGATGGATGGATGGACGGATGGATGGACGGATGGATGGACGGATGGATGGACGGATGGATGGACGGATGGATGGATGGATGGACGGACAGATGGACGGATGGATGGATGGATGGATGGATGGATGGACGGATAAAGTTGAAGTAGACCAATTTCCATGTCAATTTACTGTCTCCAGGCATGCCGACCAGACTACGTTGTTAATGACTATGCACTCAATCGTGCACTCACTCATTCATTCACTCACTCACATTTCCGAGATACTGGAGCTAAATGAATTAATGAATTGAAGTAAATTAAATTTGAATACAACAATTGGGTCAAGTGATGAATTGAATGGATGAATAAATGAATGAAGTAATGAATTAATTAAAACATTAACGAACGACGATTGTGATTGAAATGAGAACAAATGAAATGACGACGGTGACTTTTAGGATTAGGACAATGATGATGATGATGATGAATGATCATGACGATGATGAAGACGTTATTGACGACGGCGGTGATGATGACGACGACGATGATGACAAGGCAAATAAAGAGAAAATTCAAGCTATTTCTTCTCAAGTACCCACTGAAGTTCTTTGTATGTTCTTGACTTTTACAAAGTTGTCATCAAGGTCATCATCATCATAATCATCAACCTCATCATTGCTATCATGTCATCATCATCATCATCTTCATCATCTTAATCTGGGTCAAGGTACCTATGCGGAAAGAAAAAAGTCAGGCCATCGTGCCATTGTTTCTGTTGCCTCATTAATATTCATGAGACTCGACCTTGTTTAGAAGGCTACCATTGGTCGGCATCGAACGATTGTTTAATTTTAGCAACAACGACGTCCAATGGGAGATTGCCAATCTAGGTCATCCTTCAAAGGACCGCCCACTGCTTCTTTGTAGGTCAGATGGTTTAGTTGTTGTTCTGTTGTTTTTGAAGCGCGATTATGTCCGGAGTTTTTGTTTATTGCCGATGATAAATCCCAGAGGTTTATTGTCGTGGCTGCAATGACTGCTAGTCGATAGTGAGGTAGCGACAAGAGCGACTAAGGTTAACAGTGAAGTTCTCGTCGCCGTGTTAAAAGTATTAAAGTATGAATAAATGAGTCTCGGCTGTTGTAGTTTTTTGGGACTGTTCGATTTTGTCTCTGAAACTGCTCTGTGCCAGCCAGCCATCAACGGTGAATTTATCCGCCTTAAATAAATATTGCGCCAAAAAAAAAAATATATGAACATACAGAAGACGAAAGGCAGAAAACCAAAACCGATTCTGAGAAATTCCTCTACGTGATCCGATTATGTTCACGCTGCATTTCGGGTTTGTAAATACGAGTTTAATTCGATGGCATTTTAACCTCGAGATATCTCTCATTTTGTTTTGTCAACATCTCCCCAGTTAGGCCCGAGTCCTGAAAAGCCAAACTCTTTACAGGGGCCTTCAGTTGCGCGCAGCTCTTTGCAGAGATCGGCGCTATTTCTTAATATCTTGTGCAAACATCTTTCGTATTTTTATGTCCGGCTGTCAATAGCGAGGCGAAAAATAATCCGCCTTTAGTCTCTTAAGCAACTTGACGTTTGGCCTTGGCTAACAAAAGGTTAATTCTCCACTGGGTAAGTGTTGTTTTACTGGTTTGGATCATTGTTATTTTATTATTTTTTTTTTTTTTTTGTGTCTACCCTCATCTGAGGAATTTCAGAATCTCACACTGCTCAGTAGGAGCTCCTTTTATTTATTTGAGTGATTTTTTGGCCTCTGAATTTTTTACTGTTTGTTGGATGTTATCGGTGTCTTCATATGAAACATCTTTTAGTTTTTGCCCATTTTTTTTAAAGAAGATATTGCTTTAAAAAGAAGTGGTGAGTGGTAAGCTTAATCCTGTTGATCCAGAAAATTATCTTTCATTCAGACTATAAAAGTGAAATTTTACCAATTAGATTGAATTGGTTTTGGCTAGATCTTTATCTAAAAATTTGAATTTTATCTTTTTGGAGGTCTATCAGTCCCAGGGGGTTATGTGTTGTTGTTGTTTTTTTGATGAAATCCATTTCTTAGGGATTTTTTTAAAATTGTAATCATTTCAATTTCAATATTTCTTTTAATCACCACAGATTTCCACTCTCAACATCTACACTCTCATCTAAATAACAGAAATCCACAACAACAGATGCTGACAACGATTGCAACCTAAACATCGAGACTCGAACATGAACGGAAGCTATTCTCTCGTCTGCAGTCCCACGTACCCCCTGCTGCCCAACGGCAAAGTCCCGAACCTCCCCGGTCGGATTCAGCTCGGCTCGGCATCCGAAATGGATGTCAGGGACTTCTCCAGGCCCCCCAATAGCTCCCCGGGTTGCAATGGCCCCCACACGATTTCCAACGGCTGCGGAGGAAACAACGTCCTGGCCACCGTAAACGCCGGCCTGCTCCTCAACGGGTCCATCAATTCCAAGATCGGCGGACTGGGGAAGAACGGTTACCCCGCGGGCCTTACCTCCCCCGACCCTCGGATCCAGAGGCAGGAATCCGTCGGCTGCTGCCTCCCGTCTGGATGCCTGCGCGGATTCGACGATTCCGTTTTCCCGGACAACGTGAAGGAGCTCGTTCGAATCGGGTGCGACAACCCGCTATGCCAGGAACCCAAGTGGATGCACCCGGACTGCTTCCGGGAGTGGCAGCTTCGGCAGAGCCACCTGGGCAAGTTGCCGAAGCGGACGAGGCACTTCTCGGACAAGGACGTTCTGAACGTGCAGAGCATCATGTCCTGGAATAAGAGAGTTGGTGGAATGATTTTGAATTTAAAAACTTAAAACACTTGTTTGTTTTTTTTTGGAATGTTTAATTAATGAAGTCGACATTTTTTTTTACTCGGCTTAATTGTCTCGGATTTGGTTGCTTTTGTTCGGACGAGTTTGAAGTCTCGGTGTGTGCCCGGCCGGCACGAGTTTCCTGACAAAGACATAAATAAATAGATGAATTAATAAATAATTAATTAAGTAATAAGTAATGATACTTGATTAATTAATAATTAATTAATTATTAAGAAGTTATTAAGAGGTAATACTTGATTAATTGATAATTAATTATAATTTTTTAAAAATAATTTAAAATGAGATTTTGTTGTTTGAATGAATATTAGGGATTAATGTTTTATAAAAAAAAAGAATTAGTTATTTTACGAATTACTTTTTACTTGAGTTTCATTTTAATATTTAAAATAAAATTAAATTTAATTTTTTAAAAACATTGATTTTATGTAACTTCAGAACAGTTTCTATTCAAATGAAACTGTGCTTCCTCAGTTTTTTAATTCAAAACTTTCTCTATTTCCAAATAATTTTTTTTGTCTAACAAATAATTTTTATTGTTTAACAAATATTTTACAATGTTTAACAAGTATTTTACAATGCTGAGCAATTACTTTATAATTTTAAAAAGTAAAACAATATTTTATCAACCGTGTCGTAAAACCGCGTAACTCCTTACCGGCCGATGTCGCAAACTCAACAACTACGACCCGCGTCTTCGA
>JAJTWR010000428.1:412500-440000 GCA_021613335.1 Whitmania pigra | reverse complement strand
CATCGTCATTGATATCATTATCATCATCGACACCATCATTTCCACATCCACAGGAACCTTCTTCCTATCACCCGGCTCCTACGAGGACTGCGGCATCGACGTCACCAACCACAACCGACGCTCCTACCACAACCATCACAACCACCACAACAACCACCAACAACAACAGCAGCAGCAGCAACAACAGCAACATCAGTTCTTGAACGCCGTCTGCATGGGCTGCTCGAACGGCGGCCGCAAGCGCGTCAGCTGCCTCGGCTGCGGCCGACGCTGGAACGGCCAGTCGCTGGTCATCGGCACTATGTACAACTTCGACGTCTTCGCGGCCACGGCCTGCTGCTCCGCACGCCTCGGCTGCCAGAGATGCGGCGTCCCGGTGCGCGACTTTCCGACCGGCGGCCAGTCGCTTGTCGCTCCGAGCTTCAGCGACTTCTGTCGCTGGAGCGCCTGTCCGAGATGCCACGCTGAAGCCTGTCACGCCGTCAAATCGCTGCCGTCGGTGTTCAGCATCACCCAACAGACGTCCAACTGAGAAGTCAACTGCGGAAGCTTCGACGGCGACGACGAGCGGCAGTCGCTGTAGTCGCTGCCGCAGCCGCTGTAGTCGCTGCCGCAGCCGCTGTAGTCGCTTCGGCCGTTTGCTTTGTTTGCTGCTGTTTTTTTCTTCTTCTTCTCCGCTTTGATCGCTCAATAACAATTTTTGCGTTTTGTTTCTCTTTTCTCTCTCTCGATAGGTGCTAATGAAATCTATATAGGCATCTTTATTTAGAGTTTCGATGGACTGATGGATGGATGGATGGATATATCAATGGATGGACAGATGAATAAATGGATGGACGGATGGATGGATAAATCAATGGATGGACAGATGAATAAATGGATGGACGGATGGATGGATGGATGGATGAGTGGACCTTGAGGTCTTTTGGTTTAAAGTTTCATTGCAATCTGATTTTAAGATGTTCAGTTTCATCATCATTATCATCATCTCAAAGGCTTAGGCACATTGTAAACTTTCCATGAAGGCTTTCTCTTTCATTCGAGTGTCATCCATCCAACCAACCATCCATCCATCCACGTGCGAATGTATAAGTAGAAGCTAAATATTTTTTTTGACCGACATCTTTCCAAAATAGGTTCATCGCTGTAAATAGGACACATCCAATACAATACAATACAATACAAAACAATACACCTGATACAATACAATTCATCCAATACAATACAACAGATGGATATATGAACGATATATCCGATGCATCCATCCATCTCGTTCACCCTCCATAAGGCTTGACGTCATCGCAGACATCACCGGGAAGGAGTGAATCAGTTAATTGTAATCAGTTAATTATCAATTAATTGCAATCAGTTAATTATAATCTTTTACTCAGTGAACGAACAACGGACGAGGAGTGAAAAGCTTTGTTTTCTGTTCTTTTTCTGCTTTTTCTTCCATCCATCCGTCCGTCCGTCCACCCATCCATCTACTCGTGTTATCCATCATCATCATCATCGTCATCATCATCACCACCACCATCATCATCATCATGCTAGGACATCTTTCCTGTCATCATTCTCATCTCTCTTCGGTTGTCATGACGACCGACCTTGCCGTCCGCGGCTTGTGCCGTTTGGCCGCGCCAGGCCCGTTTGCGACCCGGTCGTGACCCGAAGTGACCTACATTACTGACCTATGACCTTGCTTCGGTGCTAACTTGAAAACATCGCTTTTCCGAGCTCGTTGCCTTGAGAAACTACGAGCGAACGTTTACTTGTGAATATTATTAATATTATTATTATTATTAATATTATTATTATGGTTGTTACAAGAATTATTGTAGTAATATTTATCATTAGTTAATATTAGAATTATTATTATTATAGTAATAATTATTGCTTGTGAATATTATTATGGTTATTATGAGAATTTTTTATTATTATTATAGTAATAATTATTACTTGTGAATATTATTAATATTATTATTATGGTTGTTATGAGAATTATTGTAGTAATAATTATCATTAGTTAATATTAGAATTATTATTATAGTAATAATTATTACTTGTGAAAATTATTGTGGTTGTTATTAGAATTATTATTACAGTAATAATTATTACTTGTGAATATTATTACGGTTTTATTAGAATTATTACAGTAATAATTATTAATTGTTATTATAATAATAATTATTGTTTAGTATTTGTTGCCGTCTTCATTGTTCAGAACTGGAGTATCGGATGGAATTAAACGTTTTTAAATTAGGACGAAAATTACAGACTGATTAGGAATCGTGTGTTTGTCTGACTGACCTGTTGTACGTTTCGTATCGTGCATTGCATCGCATGGAGAATGTTTCGTATGTCTTGTATTTTGTCTTTTGTATGTTTCGTCTCATCAGATTGCATGTGAATGTACGAATCACGCGTAATGTTTCGCTGCACAACGGTATCACTGTCAATCACGTCCTGCTCAGCTTGTTCGCTTTTTTTTTTTTATTTTATCATTTTTCAGGTTTAAAAGCAAAATAATGATTTCTATATTTATTCCATTGAAATACATTCTCCCAATGATCGTGTTTTTTTATAACGTTTTACTTTTATTATTATTATTATTATTACTACTATTATGTTATTTTTTTGTTCTGCTTTCAAAAATCACTTTTTTGTTCTGCACGTAACTCGAGCATGCATAGATATCAGAGGCATTAAATTTTGTGTGTTTTTCAAAATTTTTATTTTCAAATCAGGAATTTTTACATTTAAAATTAATTTCAATTAATTAATGGGCGACTTGTTTCTGCGTGTGGCTTGCTGTCTTTGCCAGCAATCGTTCTTATCTCAAGTTGTGTTGGTCATCATCATCATCATCATCACAACACCATCAACAACAGCGATCATCATCATGTACATCAGTGCTTGCTTGTAGATATCAATCTTAATTTCAATCGTTATGGACAAACTTTCACCATTCTGTGGCTGCTAATCTATTATGATGATGATAATGGAGTTGATGATGATGATGGTGATGATGATGATGATGATGATGATGAGGACAAAATCCACTCCGTGGGTGGATCGAATGACGCATAATCTTTTTTAGATGGAGCACGTCTCCCGTTTCTATTTTCGGACTTTTTGGCGGAAATTTCATCCGACGGACGATTCCGCGACCGGTCGATGAACTACGGACAGGAAGGCGAAATGCTTTCTTTCGAGAAGTTCAGATGACGAGGACGTTGAAATAGTTTGTTACGATGAATTATCACACAATTTTTTCTAATTGAGTCTTAGTAATTTTCCACAGTTCGCAGTTATTATTTTTTTATGAGAAATTTTCCAATGTCAAGTATTAGCGATTATAATTTCGTTGACTTCGAACGAATTACTCCTCGGTCGACACGGAGGTGTCATCGATTCGGTTCCGTCGAAACGGAACCGAATCCGTCGTCGTCTTGTTTTACGTTGAAATTGGAAAGTTTTATTTTGAGACTTTTTTTGTAGAAATCATTTTAATCATTTTCGAGGGGAACTTTGGCTTCGCCTCGCGCTTTGTTTTCATCGCAAACCTTCCGAAACGCCACGAAACTCGTATGCAAATATATTCCTTAGTTAGTTAGAATTATTATTTATTATAATTAGCAGCCTTCCTCGAAAATTAAGGTCGGCCATTCTTGTTGGTATTAATATTTTGTTATCGTGAACCTTGTTATCATTATCGTCACCTTCGCCCTAATTTCGACTCGGGGGTTTAGCCCCGGTCTCCTTCCGACCGACCGAGGGCAGACCCTCCGAAGCGTTCAACATTTTTCTATTTTTGGTTTTCTAACAATCCCCATTTAGGCTGGATACGATCGAACTTTTCTAACAATCACGTTTAGGTTGCAGGCATCTTAACCCGCTGAAGTGCTTTTTGAATCCCTGGGAAAACAAATTGGACCGTCACTTATTTTGGTATTGCATCGTTTTTCGGCATTTTTGTTGTTGTATCCGACAGATCTAGGAAATGCAATGAGCAATATATACATATGTATAAGTATGTATACGAACGTATACGTACATCTATATTTTTCGGTAGCAGAGTTAGGAGTCTTTGTATGAAAAATTCCCTGCCTTGAGATGTCGTCGTTTTCCTTCACGAAATATTTTGTCGTGTTGCTGCTAAATCGAGACATAATATTTACGCGCACTCGACGTCGGAATCCGTCGACGGATCGCGATCCACATTTTTGGAAGGCAGTCTGAAGTCGACCGTGTTTCATGCTCAATTCTGAATTCTGGGGCTTGCATCGTACAAATTTGTTCGATTTTTTTTTTTGAAATGTTAGGAAAAAATTCACCAAATTTTGGAACAAAAAAAAGTGTGTTTGTGTGTTGAAATTGTTGCGAAAAACCACACCATCCCCCGAACTGCTGCTAGAGTCGCCAATGTGACCAGGCTGACTTTGGAGATTTAGAAATTGCTGAGCTGTGACATGCTCAGAAGAGTCCTTTGCCCAAATGATGCCCATCATCAGAAAAAGCGTTTTTAAGCAGACTCCCTCATTAATGATAATTCAATTAAATCAAGTACTTTTAATATTTCAATTTATGTAGGTGAAGTCTGTACCAACAGTCTTGATTGTTGTCACTTGTTTTTATTTTACATAGTTCTTAGCATTATTAGCTTATTAGTGATTTATTTTCACGAAAAAATCTTAACAGATCATTGGCACCTCAGGACAAAAGATGTCGATGAAGTAAAATGAGGTCCGCAAAAGACAAATTTATGGGAAATAGTAAGATCTCTCAATAAATGTACGAATGTAGACTGGCTTAAAAATTTCGAGCAAACAAATTCGCAAAACGTTAAAACATTTCAAATCTACAAATTCATTGTAAATTGCATTTACTTTCGAGTTTGAAACTCCCAACAAAATAAAATTAAAAAAGAAACTAACTCAATATGTAAAGTCTATTTTAAATGTTTTAATACTTTGTGCTACATCCAAACGATGTCGCTTCATATCGGCTACACAGCTTACTTTTCAAAAACTCAAAAGTAAACAAGTACCGATTCGAAAAAGGCATTTAGCAACAAATAAATATTTACCGAGACATGATAATTATCTGTAACATAATTTACAGTGTCATGAATAAATTTATTTTGAACTAATCAGTTTTCTGCGTCGGCGTAAAACTTGTCAACAATGTCGATATATTTGGTCAGAACAAAAGCTCTCTTGAGTTTCATGGTTGGACCTGCGGTGAAATTATAAATTATAAAGTTAATTATTTTAAATAAAGATAAATAAAATCAAGATATTATAAACAAAAGTAAAAAAAATGTCACTACTCACCCAACTCTCCACCGGGAATGGAGAAGTCTTTCGGCAAGATTGCCCATTTCTGGATGACCTGGGCTCTGGAGGTGGCCTGAGAGTTTGCTTTGACGATTCCAGCTGTAATGGCTTTGTCGACTTTGGCGTCCTTATTGTTCGTGACATCAGTCACAAGTTTGGCCTCGCTGCCGACTGATTTGCACCAATCCAGCGATGGTTTGGCGAGCTTTTCCAGCGGTTCCATCGTGTCAAGATCTACTTCGGACTGTGAAATAATTGTAAAGAATTAATTGTCAATGAATATTTTCAATGAAGTGTTGTGAGCTACTGAATATTTCTAGGATTCGGCATCAGAATAAATCAGTGCCTTTGGCATATTGATGATATTTACCTTCATCGTCAGGAGTATTGACAAGAACTTTCTCTTGTCTCCGATGAGCATGCAGTTACTGACACAGGGCAAATGTTCGCGGACTTTGTCTTCAATTGGAATCGGAGGAATATTTTCACCTCCGGAAGTTATGAGGAGTTCTGTAATCAATTCATTTATTACAATTCATTTTGCATATTCGATGCATGTGGCAGGCTGTTAAGCAACTTAATTTAACCTAATAAAAATATTTAAAAATATAAAGCATATAAACTCAAATTTATTCAGTGTTAATTATGCTAAGATCGTCCTATTTCTTAACGGCAATGCAAATTGAATCCTAATAGCCATAATTAGGCCACATGTCAATGAATGGTGTTATTTGTTTGTTCGAAGTGTCATGCTTTTTGACCTATGAACTGTCAAAATCTGGGTCGGTATTATCGAGGGGTCAATATGAGTGCCGAGATATTTGCCCCAAATTGGCTTCATAGGGCAGAAGTGCATCGGACACTGTGGCAATTTTAGACTCTATTATTTAATTATGGACCAAATCTGGCCCTAGAAAATTTTGACTGAAAATATTTGCATGTTCAACATGACAGCATTTTTAACCCCCAGCATTTAAATAATTGTTTAAATAAATGTGCACAAAGCAAACCTTTGATACGCCCTGTGATGAATATGAAGCCTCTACTACTGACAGTTCCAACATCGCCAGAATGAAGCCAGCCATCAGAGTCTATGGCTTCCATTGTCTTTGCCTCTTCGTTCAGATAACCCATGAACACGTGCCTGCCTCGCATGCAAATCTAAAAAAAAAAAGAAAAAATCGATGGAACATTTTTAGGAACAGATTACTCTCACAATGATTTGAAGATGAGGTTGAATAATCATCACCATATCACCATTATCACATTATCATTATCATCGTTACCACCATTATCATCATCATTGTTACTATCATAAATACCGTCATCATCATCATCATCAGCTTACCTCTCCAGTTCCGTTGCCATGATCACCGTCGAATTTGTTTTCCAGACCTGGATAGTTCTTTCCGACACTGCCGATGTAGTAGTCGTCTGGGAAGGCGATGGAATGGATGCCTGTGATAAGCAGTTGAAATTTATTGTAATTTATTCATAAACTACAAATTTTAACCAAAACACAATGACTTTTAGCTCCACCCTTAGAGGATTTGTTTTGTTTACACTCACCTGTACATTCGCTCATCCCGTAAGCTTCCAGGAGGGGCATGTTGAGACTGAAGAAATAGTCTACGGTCTCTTTCATGATTGGTGCAGCTCCGCTGTACATGAGCCTGCACCTGTCGAGACCCAGGGCTTGCTTGACCTTTTGAAAGATCAGTTTATCGGCCACGGAGAACATGCAGCCCTTAGCCACGCTGAAATACATTAAGGATGAGTTGATGGAAAGAAGGTATAACATTTTTACCATCTGGGGTTAATAGTGAAACTTGGTACTCACCCATCCATGGCGGAGTAAGCGGCCTTTATTCCGACGTTGCGTGCCCAGCCGACCATGGAGTGTTTCACGAAGCCACTCTGTTTTCCGATCGCCATCATCGATTCGTGCATTTTTTCCCAGACCCTGGGCACGCCCATGAATACGGTCGGCCTGACCTCCTTCAAGGTATTCTTCAGGGAACCCTTAGGAAAAATAATTAAAATGAAATTTATTATGTTTATTATTATTATTATTATTATTAACTATATTAGGATAATAAGTTTTTTCTCACCTTAAGGGCATCGGGCTGGGCAAAGTAGACCGAAGACCCCATGACAAGGCTGCCGTAAATGTCCAAGAGTTGGGCAGCAATGTGACTCAAGGGCAGGTAAGACACGCCCACTTCTTTATTGCTGGAATTTGATTCCATTGCCAGTGATGTTGAAGACCAGATCAACTGTTGAATAATAATTACATGCAAATAATTTGTTATTGGATATTTTTTGCTACAATTAGATATAAATTAATAAGTTTTTAAGAGAATCGTATCAGAGGCCATTGTGTAAAATTGAAAATGTAATGTTTCAAAATATTGGAAATGTTTGACTTATTTTTTAGACGCAAGTTATGAAAGGCAATGTTGTTACAATTACAACTGAATATTTTTTGTTCTTCGATGTATAAAGTTTGTTTTTAATGCAAATAATTTAAAAATCTATGTTGATATATTGTTTATGCTGCACATTGATCGAATTTTCTTTTAATCAATTAACATGCTTATTAAAGTTGCAAAGTTAAGACGTTGGCCATGTCGTGCGAGCCACGTATTCTTGCAAAACTTCATTCAAAAGAATTCAGGTAGTTTGCTGACACAGGTGCTACTAATATTGACACAGGTAAGCAGCATAGGTTTCCCTATTGTTTAGCGGTTTAGCGTAGTTAATTTGCATAATAACAAGGTTATTACGGGTTTTACAGGTGCTTATTAATTCTTATTTTCTAATATTTATATAATATTTTCTTAGCAAGTTTATTATTATACGTGCCAATACAGGCGAGCACTTGATAAAGTGCAAGATAACATTGTCCTCTCAATTCTCAACAACCACTTGCAAATTAAGCCAAAACAAACTGTTGTTGTTGCTGTTTATCAAGGCTTACGTAATCGCCAAGAAACACGTGACACATAGACGAGAATAATAAAGTGAAATATTTAAAAATCTTATTCTTACAAAAGGTATTGTTATTATTATTATTATTATTATTAATTATTGTATTATTACTATTGCTGTTTTTTTTCTATTTACACAGAATGAATCACGACGATTATAATGAATATGAGCTTTAGAAATAAAACGTAAAAAAAATTCGTCATCGATAAATGGCGCAATGATATAAAAACTCAAAGTCTCTTTGACGTTATTTGAGACGTTAATAACATTGAACAATAATAATTTAAAAATCTAGAATTAAAAATACTAACATTGTCATGACTGAGCATGACGCCTTTCGGATTGCCAGTTGTACCTGACTGAAAAAAATATTTGAACATTTTTAATATTGTTATTATAAAAATAAAAATTATTTATTGTTATTATTATCATCATCATCATCATAATCATATTAACTACTGACTACTGCTTTATTATTGGTATAAATATTACTGTCGCTAATAATAGTAAACAATAATAATAATAATAATTCATATAAATATTCTGCATTCACATTACAATGATCGTTCAGAATGAATGAATGATCGTAAGATTTCTTAAATCATTTTTTTTTAAAGCAGAACAATTTCTACAATTCATGCATTCAAAATCACGTGAATAATAATAATAATAATAATAATAATAATAAATAATAATAATAATAATAATAATATAATAATAATAATAATAATAATAATAATAATAATAATAATAATAATAATAATAATAATAATAATAATAATAATAATAATAATAATAATAATAATAATAATAATAATAATAATAATAATAATAATAATAATAATAATAATAATAATAATAATAATAATAATAATGTCGTAAATGGTTCCTCACTGTGTAGATGAGAGAACAGCACTTGTTTGGTGCCAATCCAGCTATCCTGTTTTCCAACTCCAAAGTCATTGTGTCGTTCTCGGATACTATGAGGTCCTCCCACTGTTTACAATAAGATGATATCATTAGTATCATTATCATTATTAATTATTATTGTTATTATTAATTATTATTATTTTATTAACCGATGATAAGCTAAGCGAAATACTAACAAAAAAACTATAATAACATCAACAATAATAATAATAATAATTTCATGACTGTTTAAAATCCTCAAAAAAACATCCACAATCTCACCAGGTAAACATCGGTGTAGGTTTTGGAAAGTTGACCCTTGTATTGAATGATTGCCTTGACGTGGCTCAGTTGATCTCTGACCTTGATGAACTTTTGCAGTTGTTGATCGTTCTCAACGACGACTATGTCGCATCTGGCGTTGTTGGCAACGTACATGCAGGCTTCAGGGGAGTTTGTGGTGTAGATTCCCGTGGCGAGACCTCTGGTGATGGTTTGAGAAAAAGAAGAGGATGTTGTTAAGTATGTTTAGTATTGTATTAAGTTCGCATAAATGTTGTTTTTATTCTGTTAGCAACAAATTAAGGCTGATTAATTGTGTCAGATAAAAATTTAATCGGCTTTGAATGTTGCATTTTGCATGTTGCTCTAAGAAAGCAACTTCACGCGGGCTATATTGATTAATTCTCGAGCGCCTGGCACCTGTTTATTAGGTGCAAAAACATTCCATGAATTTATTCTTGATGTTATAAATAATTACAGTTACAGATGATTAACATACATGCATCTATGTACCATGTACACTAGCAACACGTACATGCTTGTAACGAGTTTATTTATAACATCTACTAGATGTCACGGACTGGACATCATTTTGCGCTTCCTTATTTAATTATGTTTGTCAAATAAATTGCCGTCGATCAATGATCTACGTTGATGCGATAGGGTAATCATTGTATTCCGAAGATTACTTATTATCTCATTTTAGTCCATCGTCAAAAGGATTTTAACTGATAATTTAAAAACAAATTTAAACTTGACAAAAAAGTTATAATTACCCTGCAAAGATGGCTGCCATGTTCGAAACGAACCATTCAGGTGAATTGAAGCCAATGATTCCAACTCCGTGATGTGGTTCCAATCCAAGCTGTGAATATTATGTTAAAAATGTTATATTATAAATATTATGAAATAAATATTAAAATATCACATTACATAAGAATTACATTATTATATTACATTAATCATCAAAATTATCGCAATAACGTTTTATTATGCAGTAACTTTTCAAGCTGATCATGATAGCCTATAAAATTAGCATTAATTATTATTAGTGTTTATGAGCCTGGTTAACCTTAATGAATGCCTTGGCCATTTTGATGGTCATGTTGTAATATTCCCTATAAGAAATGGTTACCCATTCGTCGTCAAGCTTATGACCTGGATAAATTATTAACACGAATATTAACTACAAACGAGTGATTAAATTGAATATTAATTATTTCAAATCAATGATTAAAATTAATATTCATTAGTTCAAATCAATGATTAGAATATATTATATTAGTTCAATTACCATTCCTCCCATGAGGGCAAAGTTCACTTACCGAGGGCAATTGAGTCTCCATACCTGGTCACTGTATTCCTGAAAGCAGTCACAACTGAAATGGGTTTCCTTTGGGAAGATTTCGATTCTCCAAATCTTATTTTCACAGCTTTGTCAGCCTCAAAGGAAGTGTAGCTTTCTGTCGCCACCAATTCGTCTGGGCCTTGGATGAAATTATGGCAACGATTAATTGGAGATGATTAATTTAATTATATTTAATTTAATTATATGTGATGCAATTATAAAAGTCAGTGGTTATAATTTTATGCAATCGTGTTACACTTCTTTCTCGAAAGTTTTCCTGTAATCGCATGCAAGTTTTCCCGTAGGATGCAGTCGTAATGCACAAACAAACATCAATCCTTGTATATTTATGCAGCGCCAATTTCAAAAGCTTTCGTCGATTTTGAACTGGCAATTAAAGCCACTTGTTATAAACGACATGAAAACATGACAAATTATAATTTGTAACTACTGATTACTCTGATTACTATTGCGTAAGACCTTGTAAGCGAATAATTACAAGTTACCAGCGAATGCAATCATTTCATCTAATGAGGAAATAACAATAAAACAGCAAGTGTTTCTGAATTTTAATGAATGCGATTAGCAACTTGCGCTTTTGGAAATTACTCGATAATAAAGCTTGAACTACATTAAGATTTAATTGCAGAGCCTACATTTGAGTGTAAAATATGTTATTTATCGAATAATATTTTCAAGAATATCAACTGATTGTCTCATGCATGCAAATGCATTTTCCTAGAGCTCTCATGAGTCGGCTATGCATGAGTACACTGCACGGATACTCGATGTTTGCAAACACTTGTTCGCATCAAGGTATTTCGTAAATATGTGATCGTTAAACGCAAACAAAAACTAAAAAAAAAACAAATTCTAAGTTTTAAATCCTCGCCTTACTGAGGCGTAAAATGACCAGGATTGCGCAATGTTTGTTACAAAACCGGTCCAAAAATCAAGGGCTTTTGTCGATTGCAGCACTCACTTGACGATTGTTAAGCTCGTAAGAAAATGACATTAACAATGTTATTAGCTGCAATTTTCCCATTGCTACGCAGTTATACTAAGTTGCAATTAAGACTTTAACGTCAACTAAATCTGTGGACCAGTTTCACGCACATATCGAGTGTGAACACTGAAAGCATTGTCAACAATGCTGACGAGAAGCATATTCCCAAGGGATTATAAACGCCGGTAAATCGGGTGAAGATAAGATATTATTAAAGATTTGAATACAATATTGAATACAAAATTCACTCCGCAGAACATTAAATTACTCAAAAAAGTAAATCTACTCATTTACGGCGATGTCACAAAATATGTAAATAGTCCTTTTGATCGGAAAATCTAGTGCAAAGAGCTTAAATATTCAATTGCATAAGAATTAGTTTTCGCGAAGAAACTGATAAACCTTACCGGATCCTGTTGGCAGGTCTTGAAGCTCAACGATTTCAACGTGATTTTCCATATCGATTGCAGTTGACCAATTCCTTGTAGTAATACTGGTATTAGTGAGAATGCTGCGCAACAAATATAAATAAGCCAATTTAATGAATGAGTTCAAAGATCATGAAATCAATTTTAAAATTGTGAAATATGCATCGCGTCTTGCATAACGACACTTGTCTATTTGAAATGAAAGCTTTTCGACAAGCCAGCTCAGCTCTTCAAATGTAAACAAACCTTTTGTTTACTTAAAATTCTATTTGCACAACTTTAAAACTAGTCAATTAGTCAATTTTTTACGAGTAAAACAATGAAAAACGTTCAACAATTCGTCAAGAGAAGCAATCCGAAATACCTGTGTCTTTATATAGCTTGTTCGATCACCGAAGTGTTACGATGCGCGTCAGTTTCTATTCATATGATGATCTTTTCAGACCATGCTTATTAGCTATAGTAGAAAATATCGCATAATGTTTTAAAAATAGATTCCAAAATTTTAATTTTTACAAAACATTGGTTAAATTAAAATTTTAATTTTTACAAAACATTGGTTAAATTAAAATTTTAAATTTATATTGCCCGTCATTTTAATTACCTAAATTTGATATCAACGTGTTCTCTGCGCTTTGAAAACAGTTTTGACGCCTAAACCTCTGAATGGTCAAATTGTGTTGCTTAGAAAATTAAATTTTCACAAAATTACAAATTCATGTTGTAAAACATATTTAATGTACACATTAGACATCATTTGTATGATTTCAAAATTTACATATTTAATTTCCAAAAACTTTGCAGCACTTAAGAAAAGGTGTAATAAAAACACACCGTAATTAGTAATAAAATTTAATTAAAAAAAAAAATAACACGAAATCTACTAATTAAAAAAAAATTCAAAACTTTTAATGTTAAAAAATTGATTCTGGCCACAAAAATGTCTTAATAAGATGCGTACGGGTGAAGATTATAAGGTGGTAACCTCTTCAGCCACCAACAGCAAGACAAAATAATTTTTTAATTTGTTATTATAGGTTACAATTATTTATTATTATTATTATTATTATATTTTTAACTTAATATTTTTAGTTTGAAAAATGTCACCTTACTTAAATTTATAACTTTAAATTTAAATATTATAGATACAATTCCAGATTTCCACCTCATCGCATAATTTATTTCAAAGTATATTATAACCACAGCACACCATCACACATAAACGTGAAATATGGAATTTCCAAGGCTCTCTGTTTTCAGAAACAATCGATTAGGGAAACTCTTGCTCTTTAAAGTTAATTTAGTAGGCAATTCTGCTGGTTTGTGATCGAAGGCAGCTGACGGTTAGGTGAAAGTTTTACACCATCGAAATCCATTTAAAATGTCGGGCAACAGAAATGAATATTTTCCTTACGATGACGATTCGGATGGAAATTCTGACATTGAAATAAACGACGACGATGATCGCAACGATTCCGCTGAAAATATTGATGAAAAGTCAATCATTGCAAATGAAACTGGCGAAGGAGCAATTGAGGATGAAATTATTGAAATTTCCGATGAGAGTTCCACAGGCTATGTACAACTAGAACCAGAGGTGGAATCGAATCCTAGGATAAGTCCAATCGGATTAAAGAGATATTCTAGAGAAGTCCTAGAGGAAGAAGAAGTTGCTGAGGATGGAAAACGGAAAACTCCAAAACCGAGTCCGTCACCGATCCAAAAGAATTACGAGAGCCGTGAAGTAACTGGGGCTTTTGCCATGAAGTATCCGCTTTACTGCCTCATGAAAATGTTGATCGTCACTGGGAAAATGGAGTTGCCCGTGCGTGTCACGGAGGTCGATTACAACGAAGCGGACGAAACCATGCTGCTTCGATACAGGACTCTGGAATGCGTGCCGGAACAAGAGTTGCAACTTAAGGTTTACGACATTTTTGAGAACTGGGAGATGAGAGCTCTTAAGCTTGAATCAGTAAAAATGGAATTCCTCAAAAGCAAAAAAAATGGTCAGGGATACTTGGACTCATACTTGAAAGAAGGCCTGCTTCTCCACAATGGTGACAAACAGGGTCATGGCATAGTTTGCTTAAAAAATGAAAAATTGCTGGGAGCGGCCACGTTTACGGGAGGAGTCGGCATCGTGGAGAAACAGCTGGAGGAGAAGATCGAGTCGGAGTCGTACGCACTGAAAGAAGAGGAAACGGGGCTCCTGGGAACCGAGGAATGGGAGGAGTTCAAGGACAAAGAAGTTCCTGAGGATTTGATGCTCATTGAGAGAGGTAATTGTTGCTAGGTTTTCAACATTTCTCAAGAATAACGGTCATAGCGAGGTAGTAGAAACACTAGTTTATTTGTAAAATATTATTATATTGTGACTACATATTAGACAATTACGTTTGTTAGAGTTATAAATTACTATAATTATATTAATACTATTATTATATCTTATATTAGATATTAAATACTGTACTAGATGTTTGTTAAAGTTTTAAACTGAAATGTCACCATTTGACATTGTCCGACAGAGAGTTCCGAACTCTTCCTCGTCGGCAAATGGTCGAGCATAACGACTTTCAGGAACAAGATGGCCTCGTTCCTCAAAGAAAACTCCAACGTTTCGATCAAGTTGACGGACAAGAGACAGGCAGTGATCAAGTTCTTGGATCTCCATTGCTTAGACTCAATCAGAACGTAAAGAGGCAACACTTCGATATTCAACTTTGTCGGATGTGTAGAGCACATATTAATATATTTACAAATAGATTTTGTGAAAGCATTGCAATTGCCTGACAATTTGTACAATGCAATTTCCAAACAGGCAGTTTAAGTTGGGTTGCAATTGCTACACTTGACCACTTTCTACGTTGCTTCGTCGAAGAACGCAACTTAATGAGCTAACCTGCGAGCCGATCGATTAATTGACAAAATTACAAGTCAACAAATTGAAATTAAACTTCCATTTTTGTTTAAATTTTACATGCAATTCACTTTTTCCGTTAAATTCCTTGCAGCCAGTCGAGCCACGTCGTGGTTTGTTTTGGCAGAGGATTTGTGGAACTTTCGGGGAGAAAGAACCACGTGAAAATTGTCGGTGATTTTGTGAAGGATTATATTGAAAAGCTGGAGGTCAGTTCGTTTGAAGAATCAAAGCCAGGTGAGTTGTTACAACCTAACCCTAACTACAACCCTAACTACAACCCTAATTATAACCCTAACCATAACCCTAATCCTAACCCTGACTAAAACCTTAACCTTAATTCTAACTCTGGTTATTCATTTATTTGTTTTTTGATTTATTATTTATTATGTATTAATGTTATTTATTATTCTCTGAAGGCCCTTTTAATTTCATAAATCATCATAACAATAGTAAAAAAATGTAATGAATTAACTTTCCTACAGGTTTACAGGCAAGCATGTTTAAAAACGATGAGAGGGCAATTATGTGTTTGAAGGAAGTTGAAATGCTCAATCATTGTGCTATTTGGGTAACAGACATAAACAAACCGAGTTCACCTTCCCAAGGGAATAAGCTGAAGTTTGTAATTATTTATAATTTATAAAGTAATTTCAAATTATTACTTGAACAGGTGAAGTGAAATAATTGAGATATTATGATATTTCTTATCTCGTCACTCTGAATTTTAATGATTGCAACATAACTTTTAAGCCCTCATAAATCATGCTTTAACCATCAAACATTTGCCTTTGCTTTTCAAGTTGTAATGTTTGTATAGAAACCTGGCATCAAGAATCTTCAATCAGGTCAAAGACTACATGTGGGGCAAACCTGAAGACGTTTCGAATGACTCGACTCGGGACACTGATCAGGGAGAGAGTTCGGAATTCGGAGACGACAGAATCGTAGTCAGGATGGGAAGCATAGCTTCGTCACAGGTTTTTCTCGAGCACGTCATTTAAGTTATTTTAAAATTAAAACGCTTTGCATAGATTTAAATTATTATTATTTATTATTATCAAATATTCTAGTCTCTTTGTGATCGATTATTTGAAAATTAAAATGCTTTGCATAGATTTGAATTATTATTATTTATTATCAAATATTCTAGTCTCTTTGTGATCGATCTTCACGTGCTTCATCCATCCGTTTCCAGGATTCCATGGTGCTCGTGAATACTCTGGTATCGAGGAAATCCAACAAACTTTTGAATTGCGGAGTCGTTTCTCAATCTTTTTATTCGGTCGGCGGAGACGAGTTGCAACGGGAATTCGAGAAGCAAAATTTGCCGCAAAAGTTCGGAGTCGATCTGGCCTCGACGAAAGCGGCTGGGGATCTCCGCTGCAAAGAAATCTTTTACGTCTACGTCTCAAAATACAGGAATAGAATCAGCTTGAAGGTTTTAAGAATTTAAAAAATTTTATTTATAGAAATTTGTTGATGTCAGAAATTGGGAGTACCAATGGATGTAGTGTTGCAATCCAATTTTTTTGCTTTTGAAGGAATTTGACATTTGGAAATTTATTATCAGTAATATGATTAATGAACAATAAATATCAATAGAGCAAGAAAAATTTGTTAAATTTTAATCTGCATTCTGACCTCATTAGTTTTCATGCACAGTTGATGAAGGATACTCTAAAAAAGTGTGTCGACACGGCTCTCGCCATAGGCTACAGCAGCATTGCTTTCCCGACCATCGGGTGCGGAAAACTCGGGTACGACGTTCGAGACATCTGTCAGTGCTTTCGTGAGGTCGAAACGGAAATTTCAAGTGCCATGATGGGGCCTATAAAGGTCCCCTTTTGAATTTGAATTTGCGATCATTTTTCATGGTTTTATAACGTTTTTCTTTTTATACTTATTTCAACAGTCGATTGAATTTTAATCTTCCAGATAATCATTTATGCCATCAGCCGACGTCTGTGCGATGAGTTCACAAATTGTCTTTCTTCTGCAAGTCAGACCCACGCGAGGCCTTCAACTCCTGATGCAGGTTGGTGAGATTTTATTACTTCTGAGGGTCTGATCAAATTACTAATTATGTTAAAAATATATGCTTGTAATCACAATTATTTAAATGCAAATTAATAAAAATTACACTGCAATTATTTAAATACATGTTTAAATTCATTAAATGAAAATGTTCGAACAAATATTAAATCCTTGCAGATAGTGAAGAGCGGGAAGATCCCTCATCCAATGTGGTTGATGATGATGATATTTGCCAGGAAAAGATCGTTACTTTCAATGTTTGCACTTTGATCGACGAGAAAAGTAGATTCACTGAAATCCAGAAATCAATAACTGAAAAAATGAAGAACATTTGCGGAGAGAAGAAAGTTGTGCATGACTTAATTGCAGATTACGAAAGCTTTTCTTCTGAATGTCGGAAAAAATTAGCAGATGCTTTAACAAATGAGGTTTCCGTAGAAATGGGTAAAAATTTTTCATTTAAGTCGAAAGCTCTTGTGATCTTTAAGGCAGAATTAGAGCTTGTATTTAAATTTAACTTGAATATGGGAAAAATATATTTGATGTTGATTAAAAAAAATTATTTACCTTTCTTCCAGATAAAAATGCCAAAACAATTTATTTAAGAGGTTCAAAAGACAAAATTAAAAAAATCAGTGCCAGGATTAAGGAGATATTGGATGAAGAGATGAAGCTATTAAACGATCCCGCTTACCTGAAAAAGGTGAGAGGAGTGAAAGCCTACCTGGAACATTACCTGAAGTCGGAGAATATTCCATATCCGAAGCACTGGGCAAACTACGGCAAGGCGACCGGAGATGCCCGAACATTGAAGACCCCTCTTGGTCCAAATGATAAATTATTTAAGGTTATTTTTGATAAAACTTGAAAACTTTAAAAGAAAGAAAAAAACATAATTTGAGTTTTTTTTTCTCGTTTTTAGCCTTTTTGTCAAATCCCCTCAAATTAGTCCTAATTTTCAAATTTTTTTGATTCACTTTTGTTTTGCATGTTTGTATCATCAGCAACTGAGCTTCTTTGCACCAGGGAATTTGCAATTTATTCCAAGAAATTTGCAATTTATTTCAGGAAATATGCAAACTTATCGAAAAAACCTGGGAGGCAAATAAAGCTGGTGGACAAGGAAGAGATGCCAAGAATTTAAATCATTTCAACATTGAAGTGAAAAATATATTCGTCATTGAAAATCCAGAATTGTTCTACAATTACAGAAGTTCTCAGAAGTCTCTTTGTTACAAAGCCTTAAATAATACCAAAAATAAGTTTCAAATTGCTGACATTACTACAAATAGAGAGAAAGATATTGCCACAAAAAGTAAACATGGAATTTGAGCTAAGCTTCTGAATATTAATCTTTGAACGTCATCTTTCATCGTATTCGACCTTACTTCATTTTCTGATCTCGTCCTTTTGCAGACATCTCGAAGCATCTCGACGAAATTCTCATTCCCGAGATCAACGAGTATTACCTCTTTCACGGCACGAAACCAGACAAAATCGATGTAATACGGCATCAAGGAATCGACAGCCGAGTTTGCAGTGAAAATGCCATGTTTGGCAGGGGAGCGTATTTTGCCGAAAGTCCTACCAAAGCCGACCAATACACGGGCAAGGAATAGAGCTTGAGATACGTTTATTTTCGTATTATTTACTCTTTATTCTATCAATTCATTTTAACCAGATGACAAAGTGAATAGGTCCGGACAGGGAACTACACTGTCCATGTTTTTGTCGAGGGTCTTGCTCGGATACTCCTACCTTTGCAATACGCCTACGCAGTTCACCAGACCTCCGTGTTCCGAGAGCAGTTGCGCTGGACTTGCGCGATGCAACAATTCCAGTCACAAGCTTTCCGACTCCGTCGTCGGTCTCTGCAGGGACGGCACGACCAGATTACTTTTCCGGGAATTCGTGGTTTACAAAAACGACCAAAGTTATCCAGAGTTTCTCGTCGAGTACGTGAGGAAATAGAGACCTGCTTAATGGCAATTTTAATCCAAAGAAAGCTACGAGCTTTGGTAACGGGTTTGCGGCGGTCACTCTGTGCTTCAAATTATTAAAAACATTTTGCAGCAGTTCCATTTGATAAGAAATAAATTCATAGCATTTCTATATATTCCACATTCTACTAATTCCTACATAAGGGACTTTTCTAGCTTCGTGAGAGTTTCTTGTGTGACTTTATTATTATTATTTTTATTATTATTATTATTATTATTATTATTATTATTATTATTATATTATATCATTATATTATGTATATTATTATCCATGCTTGGAAATATAATCAAGTCATCCACGATTTCGTGTTTCCGTAACTTCCACATATGCGATCTTATTGAGACGTGCTACAGAGATTCTCAGTGTTTTCCTCAAGAAAACTTATTCGTTATGTTATTTATTATTTTATTCACGTTGTGGGAAAATTTTTAGTTTTATATTTAGAGCCCTTCCTAATAAATTGCTCGGAAACGTTTTCATCTCAAAATCGAAAGTACTCAAATAATTGAATTATATTATTTGATTTACTAAAATAATTGAATGTATTATTTGATTTACTAAAATAATTGAATTATATTATTTGATTTACTAAGATAATTGAATTATAATATTTGATGTAACATAAAGCGAAACTGAACAGAGGTGCAGGTTAAGGCCAGTTTGGGTGTAATGCTGTTGAAGATGTTGGGTTAATAGCGATCACAACAACTCCGGTTATATATCAGTGACTTATGTAGAAGTGTAATACTGATAGACAGTGATAATGGAGTGTGATAAGGTACTTTATAACAAATTAGAGGTGCGTTTCATTCGTAGGCATACTAGACATTACATAATAGACATTACACAATAGACATTACATAATAGACATTACACAATAGACATTACATAATAGACATTACACAATAGACATTACATAATAGACATTACATACGTTGTAATGGGAAGTGGCTTCTCTGCTCTTAGAAATTTTCAGTTATTTGAGAATTGCTTTGCAAGTCATTGGCAACTTTGTGCTATTGCTGTCTTTAACTCTGTGCTCAGTCCATGATTTAAGGGTGACCGGGTTGGTCCCTCCCTAACCCTAACGCACCAACCCCAAGGAAAAGCATTCTTTGGCTTGTCATGTTGTGGGCCATCACCTACCAGATGCATCTCGGCCTCCATTTAAGTAAATGCGACCCTAGTTTAACTGAAAATCACTTTGTATTTCAAAAAAATTTGTTTATTTATTTTTAGTTTTGTTTTTGAAGTTTTGTTATTGTTGTATTACTAGTTAGAGCATTTAAATAAATTATTTATTCATTTGGTTAAAGTTGCATTTATCAAGTCAAGTTCGCATACTCTTTTTATTGAACTTGGAAATATTGACATTTATTTGAAAAATAAAAATTAATTAATTCAAAGAAAAGGACAATTTGTCCTGCAAGTTTTCAATTAAACAACCGGAATTTTAAATCATAGACCGTCCTTACGCTGACAACAACAACGGAGCACCAGAGAACCTTCTCAAGGTTGGGTTGAGGAACTGAGTTTGTGTTGGTCTTGTGGCTCGACCAATGGGTGGAATTGTGACTACTTGGCCTGTCAGATTCGATCGTGGATAGCTTCTGCTGTGACGTTTGTTTCATTGAATCTTCGAAATTGTCTGAAAAAACGTCTTTTGATCTCCTGCTAACATCTGGAAATGTTGTTAAGGTTGTTAAGGTTTGTTTCAACACTTCTAATTCTCTCAAGATTTTTATGAGGGCTTCAAAATTGACAAGAATTGTCGATAAACACAAATTGGAAATCTACAACACAGCTTACTAAGTTCAAATTTCAACGATAAATATTTCTGAAATGTCAATTCAGAAGACATGCAAATTTCTTAGAAAATACTAAAAATTCTGGTTACTTCCAATTATATCGAGTTTCTATCTTACTTAGGATCAGGTCTATGCGTCCAGACGATCGGCCAAAGTTGTTTTCTGCCACCAAATCATAGGTTCTGAAGACATCAGGAACCGTCCGTCCAATGCAGAGGGAGGTTTCAAACATTCCATCGCTTTTGTCCTTGAGGATGGGTTCAAAAAGGTCACGGATTAAAACATAATCTTTAGTAAATATTTTGTTTTCTATACGTAAGTATTAGGATCAGTTTTAATTTTAAAATAAACATTTTCTTAAATATTAGTTTTATTATTAAATTATTATTATTTTCTTTTTTTTTTTTAAATTTTGATGTCGAGATTACACCCACCCTCACTAAACTCCAGTAGCCGCTGTTGCGTGTATCCATGACGACGGGGTTTTCGTCCAGGGTCCAGAAAATGGCGGGAGCAGGTCGACCTATGACCTCGCAACGTAGGCACACGTTAACTTCGTCGATTCGAGCTGAGATAGGCGTGCAGGTGACCACCGGTTTGTCTTAAAATTAATACAGGTGATTTTCAATGGATAACTTTTGAATTAATAATAATAATAATAATAATAATGATAATAATAATTAATTTATAAAGCGCCATATGCCAATACCAACAATTGACGGTTAAAAAAATTCGAATATAGTCAAATTCCTTTACGATTGATTTGAAGCTTGAGTCTTGCCGCTAGGTATGTCGAGGTGTGCGATGAACGGGCCTTGCAGGCAAGATCTTGGTTGTGGTCCTCGTGGGACAGCGTCATAGCCTTGCGAGGCCGAAGAGAGGTCTCGAGATCAAGTCTCTTGAAGCCACGATCTCCGAGTAGTTTGACGTTGGATTGACTTTGAAAACTCGAGGTGAGGTTTCTTCCGCCGACGAAAATCTCGACCAATGGCTGCGGAAAGCCGCCGACAATGAGGCACTCGAAGAAACTTGAATCTCCGGAATCTACGACGACGTTCGTCTGCAAATCTTTTTGCTTTCCAGGCGATCCGAGCCACTTGGAGGAGAAATTCGAAGACTCGAGAGACGTTTCGGTCTCGAAAAAGTTGATTTCGTTTTCAAGTTTCGGTTGGTGGTAGCTTGGAAGATCTTCAATGGTCTCGTATTGGTCCGGCAAGATGGAATCCTGTTTGATGAGATGGTTTTCGACGTTATTCATAATTGTCACGACGACTGTAGGCCTGTCCTCCTTGACTTGGAATGGCTTGCCAGTGCCAGGCCCTCGGGTTTCTCTTTGGAGTTTCTGTGGAGGTTGGGTGTCTTCATGAGCTGGCAGCAGAGGGTCGTCTGATGACTCCGGGCTTGAAGGTAAGTCGTAAGGAAACGAATTTTTGTGGGATCTTAGAATCAGTTGAACGATTCTGATGTGATCTGGGCGAACGGAAATATATCCTTTTATTGATAATTAAAAATGATTTAAAAATTATTTTCGGATGAGCGAGGGAATTTCGAAAAATTATGGCATTCATTAAATCTTTACATCGGGTCTAGAATTTTTTTTCTATTGTAAAGACTGATGACGTGGTATTTCTGAAATAAAATCGCATGCAATTAATCAAATTAATTTAAAAAAAATTAAAACACCTCTGACTATCAATGTTTTAACGACGTCCATTATAATACTTGACTTTTTGCCTCTGATTTCGCAAGTGTAGTTTCCAGTATCTTCCACTTTGAGATCTGAAATGTTTTAAAACTTTTTAGAAATTGTTAAGCCTGTAAACTGGTGCACAATGAAATGTTTCACTTTATTATTATATATGACTTATTACAATATTATTATATATGACTTATTACAATATTATTATATATGACTTATTACAATACTATTATATATGACTTATTACAATATTATTATATATGACTTATTACAATATTATTATATATGACTTATTACAATATTATTATATATGACTTCATATATAACTTGTCGTGTGAAATTAAGTCAGTCAAGCCAAAACAGATGTTCGACTTCCTACATTTGACATTGAGTGTCAATGCATGGAATGCTTGTTAGGGAAAATAAAACTAGCTTTTAATAGTTTTGTAGGGATGCAATGTTAATTAAATTAAAATTTATTTATACTTTTAATGAGATTAAATGGCAGGGATGCAGAAGCAATCGGCCTCGGTATGCACGGAATTTATCATCATCATTTGACACCATGACTATGTTGTCACAGAAAAGTTTTATCAGATACTTTTGAAAACTGAATGAACCACAACGAGTGGACTGATGAATGGGTCATGAAGTCATAAATAATATCGATGTTGATGTCGCAACAAAGAAGTTACTGCCAACTTGAGCTTCATTTTTCATTTCACTTTCAATTTCAGCATTTGTTAAAATTCCCCAATTGACTTTTGATTGGTTGGAAAACATTTCCGTTTTTGTTTTGCACAGTCGGACACTCCTAGTAATTATAATTGAATAATAAGCTAATTATTACCTAATAATAGCTTAAATAACTTAATATCAACTATACCAAAACATTATTTTAAAGTAGCTACCACAATAAGAACCATAAGTGGCTTTTTCTCACAAGCCTAAACCCTTCCAAACCGGGACTCTAAAGCACCGATACGAAATGATGAACAACCGACAAGAAAGCCTTCAGCTTTCCTTTCCAAAGCCAGTAGACGTGCTCTGGCAATCCTTCAAGTTCTTCCAAATCGTCATTCTACAATTTGATCTTCTTTATGACCTGAGATTAGCTGTTCGAATCCAGTGGTCAGCACATTTGATCAATGGCTTGGAAACTTTCGAGGCTTTACCAGGCATTTTGGTCTGTCCAGTTTTTTTGAAAATTCAAATCCCTAAACATCACATGCTGATTATCGAAGACTTTCCAAAAAAAAAAAACAAACCAGAGATCCACAGTTGAACTTTATTTACGACCTTTTCCCAGTCGCCAAAAACTACCTTGAGGTTAACCTTGAGACAATTATTACTGGAGGAAATATTATTGAATCTGCACATAATTTTATTAATAATAAATTCATCAGCATAAACATCATAATCATCATCATCATCAGACGCATCAGCATGAAAAATTTCAGAGCAGAAAATGGATGTGCGACAGGCTCAAGATTGAATCTCAAGATTTTAAACCCGTTAAAAAGAAAAAAAAACTAATTTAGTAAGCCACAAAAAAAATAGTTGATCGAAATTTCATCTAAATTTAACGCGTCCTTATTCTGAAAATTCGTCCAGGCATAAACCAGGCATAAACCAGGCATTACCATTTATGGAAGACGACAAAATAGAGCAGATTTACTGCTTCGGATTGGCCGAACAGAGGTAATGTAACACAGAACTGGATAGTCGAGTTGTTTAGAGTAAAAGTTCTAAAATAAAGGTTTTGAAGCCTGTTCTTTTATTTTTTAAATTACATAAAAAGTTATTTCAACATTTTAAAAGCTGCTTCAAAATTATAAACAAGTTATTGACAAATTACCCACTTTATGAATAAAAATTACAAAAAAAAAACAACAAACCCAACAATATTTTATTTTATTTTTTTAAAACATTTATTTTCTCTTCTATCAGCGAACAAGTTAACCTTAAATCGACCAACAGACAGGATCATGACCTCTTAACCTACCAACCACGATTAACCACCATTCCAATCATCAAGATTACCTTTGACCGTCAGGGTGAACCAGTACCTAGGGGGTTGTTTGTGCCAACCGACGGAAAACCTTCTGGTGCCAAGGAAAGGTTCTTCAATGACAGCCATAGAGTTGATCTTGATCTTTGCCTCGGACACCTGAGACTTGAGCCAGATGACTGGATTGTCAAATGCGTGGTAGTATTCCAGGTTGAATTCACACGCCAGTTCGACATTTTCTCCCCTTTCCTTGATGATCACCTCGTCCCTCGACAGCATCCCAAAGTGAAGCTGTTCCGAGGGTACTCCGTGCGGATGGAACTTCTGACGCAGTTGCCTGGATCTTCTGGCAGACACGGATGAGTGGACGAGGCCGGTTGGTCTTGAAACCGAATTTTTACCTGGTAAGGTTTTTTGTTTTTTATAAATTGGTTTTAAAGGTTTGTTTATTTGAGGGAACGTGAATATCCAATCGAAGTACATATTTAATAAAGTAATTATTTATATTTTTAGATTTTATGTTTAAAAGGTTAAAGTTCAGTTGGAAATGTGAATAAGGTAAAATGATATAATCAAAAATAGTGAATTTTGTTACAAATTAACATTAAAATTCTACGATTTAATGATAAACTCCAATATTAATTAATATAATATGAAATAAACTGATTTGAAATTATTTTATGAAGAATCACGACTACATATTTTTCGACTATATCAGAGGGAAATAATCATCTTATACCTATCGTTTTTTTTTTATCTTAAAAGCCTTATTAGCACCTTCTCGTAAGTGCTTCAAATAGTACCCTTTGATGTAAATTAGCGAGGGCACTTGGGCTGGTAATGTGCCCCCGGTACTCGTGGCAAAGTGAAACCTCACTTTGGATGGACATGAGAATCGAAAATATGGATTCTGAAAGACTTTCTCATAGGAGTTCTGATGAGTTTTTGGATTTTAGGATGAATGAATCGGTGAATAGTTTGATGTGAATTGATGGGTGAGTATTTTTGTAGTTATTTTATTTCTGTATCGAGATGTCAAAGAATAAAGCATTTGTGCTCACGATTCTCTAAATTAATTATTATAATTTATTATAGATATTTTAATTGTAATTATTTATTAATATAATTAATTAATTAATGATTAATAATTAATGCAATACTTTAATACTATTAATTATTATTAATTAGTGTAATTATAATAATCACTCGAACCACTTAGGAGAAGGTGCTAATAAGGCTTTTCCGTTAAAATTCCTTTTCTAGCCTCCTAAGTCGAACAATCCAGAAAATGATAATTCTTCAGCCAAGATCATCTGCTTCAACTTTATTTGAAAAAAAAATCTTCAAAAATCACACATTCGGGTTTGTCCACCAGATTATTAATCGAGCGAAAATAAGAAAATCTTTAATTTCCGCCATCATGATTCACTTCCGGTAACATGGCCGTCTCGCGCACACGTGACTTTTCCATTTCCGGTATTCGTTAAATTGAGAGTTATTCGATAGGCGGCTGTTAAAAATGAAATACAATTTGTAATTGCGTTTAAGAAGAATATGTTCGTGCGGATGAAAGTTTTATTTTGAATGACCACACAATAAAACCACATTTAAATGAGGATATAAGAAATAATCTATCATTTAACATAAATTTAACATTTTAAAATTGCTACTTAATACTACTAACTGATTATTTACTGCTTATCGCAGTTTATCTACTTGTTACTTTTGGCTTCACAACATTTTAAATTAATCAATTAATTAGATTTTGTTAATTTATGATTATTAGATATTATTTCATATTATTATTTATTAAATAATTTTTACTACTAATAATAATTAAATTTTACTATTTATTATCATTAATCAAACATTAATTAATAATTTTTTCAATGAAGACCATAAGCTCGAAATGGAAATCAGAAGGATTATGAGATTATTACGGAAATCGTAATAATCTTTCACGAAGACGAATATTTTGAATTTAATAAACAAATAAATTCTATTCTTGCAATCAGAAAAAAATGAAATTACAAAGCAAAAATTATAAAATGGAATTTTAAAATCACTTTTAAAAAAAAATTTGGCAAAACATTTTCCCGGTTTTGTTAGGGAAATGATCGCTAAAACAGGACCAGCGAAGCGTTGCCGTTGTCTTTAAAACTGTGGAAGAAATTTTTTCTGTTCTGCATTTGCTGTTAGACTATATTTTTCGTGTGATGATGACGACGACGAAGATGATGAGGACGATGATGACGACGACGACGAAGATGATGATGACGACGACGACGACGACGACGAAGATGATTTCGATGATGACGATGAAGATGAGGATTTCGATGATGACGACGACGAAGATGACGAAGGTTATGACGCTCTGAGATTCAAATTACAGAAACCAAAGTCATCGAAGTTGATTTCCGAAGGCAAAATAATAATAATAATAATAATAATAATAATAATAATAGTAATAATAATAATAATAAAAATAATAATAACAATAATAATTTTTTTTTGGTTTATGAGTTTATTGAATCAAGCAAACAAGCCGTTATATATACAGAAAAAAAAAAAAAATAATAACAATAAAAAATACTAATCGTCATCTTCATCATCATCATCATCATTCCCTGGTAAAAATAAAGGTTCGAGAGACCTTTGAGTCTCCCGTTTATGCAGGTGAGAACCAGCGGAGCATGACGACAGGAGTTGGTTTACTGTTTT